>KZ806986.1:778878-792699 GCA_000696205.2 Oncopeltus fasciatus
TTTACAAAAAAACATGTTGAGAAAGAAGTTAAGATCTGTTATTTCATAGGTCAGAAGAGCTTTTATTTTTAAAATCTTTAATTCAAATGTTGACAAATTATTAATTTTTGGTTCAAATCCGAACCAGAGATTAGTGGAAGGCGATCAAATTAAATAATATTTAATTCAATATCATAAATCATTGATGTAATAAAACAAACTATAAAATAGGTATAAAATACATTTTCTAAAATTTTAATCCTAAATAAAATTTATTATAATTTGTAAAAGCTTTGGAAACGACGCAAATTAAAGAAGATAATTAAGAAGGAATTGTGTGATTTGAGCTCCCCCTATACTATTTTGCTTCCGTTCAGTCAAGAGAGGACCTCAGCGAAATTTAATTCAACTTTATTCATGTCCAATTTTGATCAAAGAAACTGAAAGCAAAATACAAAAATACTGTAAATAGGCATTTTCCCTTAAGTTATCTACAATTTATATAACCGAGTAAATCATATAAGTCATTTAATCATCTTTCCGAAAAATGGGGATGGTAAAAGTGATTATATAGTGCTTTGATGTGAGCAGTTGTACACAGAGGAGTAATACAATATGTTTTATTACATTAATAAAGAACGTTCTATTTTCCGAGTTCATCGGCTGAGTTTGTTAGCAGTATATAATGTAGACTACCGTAATACCCGCAATATAACTGGTGGGATGACAGGCATGTTCCGAGTGATATGGCCTCGTTCGCAAGGCCCAAAACACTTACAAAAACATAGTCACAAATACACCACACATTGTCATAAGAATGGAAAACAACCCCCTTCCCCACTCCTCTGAAAAACTGTAACCAACGGCCCTCGGCTAGACAGCCCCCCCATCAAAACCCTCCAGTCGATGGCGGCCATAAAAGATTTCTCCGTTTCTCTCTCCCCCCACCCCCTCGCGCTCTTCCGATCTGAGCGTCAATCTCCTTACCCAGCAGAGCTACATCGACAACAACAACATCGTTTGTGTTGGAATGCCTGTCATTCCGGGGAAGTCCTACATAATTTACCCTTAACCCCATCTATTTCTCACTGGTTATCGTTTAATAAAGTCAAATAAGGGTTATATTTCAAACATAAAGATCACTATAAGTCCCTTTTCCCAAAATAAACAGATAAAAATGAAGAAGAAAACATTTTGGAAGAGCAATATTTAACTATAGTGTATAATTTACTAACTCTGCACAGATTTCTAAATTGCCTCCGTTGTTCAACCAAAATTTAACCAACAAGAAAGCAAACTAAGCAGATCTCACATCATTTAGTATCATTTGTTATGGCCATAAATATGAGCAACTAATTTCACTTTGAAATCCAGCAAGTCAAAGTAAGCTTAATTAATTTGTATCCAATACGCTAGGAAGATATTGAAGGTTTAAGCGATTAATCCTTATATACTCTAGTCATAAATGTTGTATAATAAACAAACATCATTATCTATGTCATATTATATTATATTCGAATGCAAATAGAATACTTTATTTAAAATATATTGGTTGGAATCAGCTGAAATTTTGTGTAGAAGATATATTTAATCACACAATATATATATATATATNGGATATATACATATATTCATATATGTATATAAAATTTTTAATAAAACAATTTTTGCTTCTCCTAAGCAGAATCGGAAAAGAACAGTTCAAGTTTTAAAAGTCGCGTCACAATACCAATTTCCTGATTCTTCATTTCTTCAATTGTATCACTACCCATTTTAAGAGAATGTTATATTTATAGAAGGATACTTTTCATTAGTTTATTAGAATCGTTTTTTTAATTTGTTTTTTCAGAGAATTAAAAAGATTAAATATAGAGTAAAACTAACGAAATAAATTTCTTTAAATTTTTAACTGAAGATGATTGGATTGTTTTTGTAAATAGCTTACTTATATTGAATTTTATTTAGCTTAGTTAATTGTATTTTTATGGCTTTCTTTAACTTGAAAACTTAAGCAGACTTTTTTTTATTTATTACATACAACTGTAAGAATTCAGCTTTTATAACTTTTATAATCGATTATGTCAATGTCGAAATTAATTCGCATGCAGCTCATAGATTCTAGTCTTTAATTAATTAATTATTATTAATCAAACAATTATAAATTAAAAATAATCTTACCGTTAAGATTTCCTTGTTATTTTATTGATGACGCTGAAAAGAATTTTGACATATTTATAATAGAGAGGTAATTCGGTAATTTGTTGCCAGAATTTTGTCAGAACATTTTCGAAGCTAGGGAGAAGTGCTAGTTAAGGCTGGCTTGCGTGATGTCAAATCACCATCCCAAGGGGAGCAATTTCCCTCGATTCCCTCAGGGAGAGATTCACTCTTGAGTCAGTTTAGAGCTCGATTTGCTGATAGTCCGTAAGCTAAGGGCAGCTATAAACTCAGCTCATGCACACACACACACACAATGAGCTAAATCCAACGACCGCTGAGAAGTCTTATAAGCTGACTTCTTTTAATGAAGTCTTTTAACCCGTTCATTGCTTTTTTTTTTTTTTTTTTTTTTTTCTCTCCGATTTCATTGGATGTAAAATGTACAAAATCTTTGTCTTTTTCTTTATATGTTCTTATTTCTAATTCTGTTTCATGCGGATTCTATGTCATCCACTTTATTTATAAATGCTCAATGCTCGAAGACTTATATGGAATATATTATTTAATATATCATTTATTATTTAATAAATCATTTACGATAAATCGTATAATTATTGCTTTGTATACATAATAGACACTCCAAGACGCGCACTTGTTATTGATATGTACTTAAAATATGTAGAACTATATTTAAACTCTCCCTACGTTGGGCCTCATTATTAACTACCCTTATTGGTGGATGATTTGGAGACAAAAAAAATATTTCCCAATTCCTAGAAAAATTATAATGAATAACTAACAAACCTCCATCGAGGAAGCTAAAAATATAATATGGTTAGTTGTTTTTATATATATATTAATTCTATTGGCGCGTTTTAAAAATAAAAAGCTAAATTCGCTATTTAAGCTCTACTTTCTGCTTTTTTTTTCGAATAGTAGGATGAGTTTGTAGGTGGCTGATATCGGGCGAGAGGGAGTGGGGTGTAGATGGAGGTAAAAAAAGATTTTAAAAAGTTACATTCAAAATGTTTTTTAAAAATTTTTGTGTTGAAAATTTTATTTGTTTTATAACATTATAATCAGGTATAAATTTCATACCTTGAAAATTCGTAACTTATATAAAACACTAAAAGTGTAAAATAGAATTTCCTTAAAATGATATTTTGCAACAACTTTTTTTGTAAAATTTACATTATAAAAATATAAAGAATTGTTAATTCGAGAGTTGGTCGGGCTCTCCATTCTGGTAACACAATTTATTATAATCTGTAAATTATAATACTTATATTGAATTACAAAATAAACATGGCAGTAATTGTATTGTATATTTGAGATTCATTTTGCGAATTATTAAACTTACTTGTTTTAGATTTGGTATTATGAAAAATTAAATAGAAAATTTAAGTAATAGACAGCAGAATAGATGCAAATTCCATTTTCCATTATATATGACAATTTTAGAAAAGGCACAAAATAACTATATTTAAAAAAAAAATGTATAGTCATGATTGAGCTCTTCAGCTGTCTTCAGGGACTTTAGCTTATACCTTGATTGTGTGAGTTTATGACTTATGACTTCAGGTGTGTTGAGTTTCATATATTTTAATTTTATAAAATTGCCACTAGATCGAAGAAACTTTCGTTTTATTTTTACTTACACTGTACATTTCTTCTCTTATTGGTTCTGCTTTCAGCTCAATAACGAAATCAGTGGGTTCGTGAAGTAGTTAGCTGTTAATAGAAAATATTTGAATATTTGATATTTGAATACTCTCGCATAGTAAATTCTCTGATCTTGGTCTACATAGAAATTAACACAAAATGAGTATATGGCGAATTTTACTTGGAGTAATGGATGATGAAGAGTGAAGATAGAAGATTGTCCTAGAAAGATCCTTAATTATTTTCCTTAATTCGTGATTATCCTACAGATGTTCTAAAACTTAAGTGATGGAAAACCGGATTTTACAAATTTATATATATTATATTTTATCTTTTTTTTTCCCTCATAAAATAGCAATAACTAAGTCATTATCGAAATTCAAAATTTAGTGTACTCGTTAAGTGTACCGTATTTTGACGTTTCGCCAAAATCACAAATGAAATCGTTCGATGATTAAGAGAAAGTTTTCTGTCTCTGAAATTATATGATGATGGAGGCACTTAACCCTGCTAGTTACATTACTAGTAACTAAAAGATTAAAATGTTACTAGTTACATATTATTAAATTATTTTTATATTTTTTTCTCTTTACGCTGGAACATTAAGGATTTAATTTAGTCCTTCCTTATCCTAGGGGTAGTTTTCTTTAGATATTTTTTGAAATCTGTGCGTGTGCATAGCTGCAAGTGTCAAGGGGGCAAATTTTCGTGCCAAATTTGTCAAGTGTCTTTAAATACAAAAAGGAAGACTAAGTTCTCTATCTAGTAAAGCTCCATCAATAGCAGTGGGGATTACCTAAAACAGGTTCTAGTAAAAAAAAAAAAATCTTGATATTGTAGGCGTAGTTTAGTTTATAGTAATGAAACTCAAAACACATTTTTGATAAATATTTTAAGAGGAAACATGGAATATGAACAATTGATAATGGGTGATTACCTGAACTCTAAACTTTAATTTGACGGCTTAGAAGCCTCAATTGGTTTATCTCCTAATAAAATGTGTATTGCTACTTTAAAAAGCAAAACAAAAGTTTAAGTTCGTTAAGGAACAAAATCAGTCTATTTGAAATAGGAAATTACTTGAAGTGTCAATTAAAAGTAAGAAGTTTTTCGCTGTTTCGGACTAATATTTAGTTAAACCTTTTAGGCGGATTCATTTATTGATTAAATAAATAATTAAGAAGTTAAACGGCAGTATAAAAATTGTTAATACAGGAATGAAGAAAACTTTTAATTTGGCCTCGATGTCACAACTAGTTGTTTTTCTTAATGAATTATGGCTTCCTGCTTTTAATCTAAAAAAATAAGACTGAGTTCATTATTCAACGGAATCGTACAACAGAAGGAGAATTATGAGAAAGAAAAATTAAACTTTTTGTGGTCTTAAGTTTTAGTTTAGTGGTATGAAACTCATTATCTGTTTAATAACTGATAAATTAAATTTATGAGAAGTTTTGCAGCAAAATGTAATAATTACAAACTGTAAATTACAATTTTCAAGAAACAATAAGTTGTTCAAACTTTGTAATATATGTTTTCTTAATTTAGAGAATTAAATGACATGGAAAGATTAAGTATTAATATTTAACCACAACGTTGATGAATTCATCGTACAAAATGCTTAGTTTGCAGCTCCTGCTTTTGTGATGGATTTCTAATTTTGGAATATAGAATAATTTTAGAATATATGTATATGTTATTTGTTTCTTAGTAGAACAAAATAAGACATACACATTTGTAATGTTCATGTACTACTTTGAAAAATGTTTCGAATTACCACAATGTGAATAAATAGATTTTCTTGCAGAAATTTCCTGCTAATAAAGAACCTACAACTATTCCTATGATGAGTATACCTAAACATATGAATGCCTATACCCGTATCTATGAATGTATACATATACCTATATCCATACCTATGCATGTACATCTCTGATACCTACAGATATGAATACCTATACCTATGAACGAGTCCAAGACTATTGGGCTTGCCAGGTGCCTGCACCAACAAAAGTATGAATGAATGAACGAACACCTTTGTATGTTTACCTATACTGAAACCTATGAATACACCTTTACCTACGAATTAATAAAAAAATTAAGAAGAAGATTGAATTCTATCGACCAGAATGTGTTCTGCCGTCCCTTACAATACTGCATTTACTTATGAAGATTTTCGGTGATTCAAGCAGTGACATCATGCCTGAGGATGTGGAAGCCACTCAGTTCTCACTGGACGGTTCAAAATCTAAGATACTAAGATGCAGTTGGACACAAACCTCTTTATCGAATCAATTGAAATTTTTTTTAAATTAATAATTATTTCCCTGTCATAAGTCGTTTGTAATTGTATTAAGAACTTTAACAATATTACATTCGATAATATGACGAAAAAGATCAATTTCGATAAACATTAAAAGTTTCGAATATGTGTTATAGAGAATAAACGCTAAAAGTGAACGCCAAGTTTTCACTTGAACATTCTTTTTAAATATGCTAGATCAGTCAAAACTCACGATTAATATATTAATATGGCGTGCAGCCACATACGGAGTTACTGGGCAAAAACTTGTACACCATGAAGGTAGCAAGAGTATTGAAGAGATCCTGAAGATCTTTTACCCCTAAACGTTTGATTGGTAAATAAAAATTATTTCGGAGTTGGTAAATTTTACTATCGTGTCAACATTTTTTCATATATTAGGCTATGGAGAATAGACAAATTAGTAAATCCAATTCTTTGATTTCTTCCATAAAAATCCATCTAGATTGTCAACTTATCTGGCTAGTCCCGGTGGTGTAATGGCTAGTGTTTTTGCCCGGATAGCAGGAGATCTACGTTCGAATTCTGGCTGAAACAGTTTACATTTTTTATTCTATCCCCTTGCATTAATTGTTTTAAAATTAATGTGGGATTAAACACCGCAACTAAAAAAAATAATATTTATGAAAATGAATCTTGACTTTTCTTTTGTCTAATGTCTGACAATCCATCTAGACTAATCTTCTGCCTAATGCCTAGTTATATGAATGCGAGATGAAAATGGCTCTTGAATTTTCCATAGTAGAAACAGGGCCAGCTTATATTCCGGACGTTGGTGGATCGAATACCTATTTGCATAACTTGATTAGAAGACTTCCAAGTCTTGGATGATTAAATGTCTATAGAACGATGGACACTACAAAACTATCAATGACAGTTTAACAAGTCAAAATTAAAACTACAAATAATAGCTTCAAGCACGCATTTTCTGAAGTGTAGCTTATTTCTACTAAAGTTGTTAATTAGTTGGAAATTTATTGGAGTTCGGTCAAGGCTAATGGAAAAATGCATATTTAAAAGTGTATAATCTTCAGGACTGTTGAAACATCATGTCTCAATAAAACATGAGAAAAAAAAAATTATATCACTTACATAATTTGAACATAAAAAACATTTTTTTTAAATATCATAAACTGAATGTGAATAAAACTAATATGATATGAAATGTGATTAAAGATGTAATTATTAAAAACAATTACAATATGCGTAGAAAGTTCACAATACCGACCGATTATGATGGCGAGAGGGGACTTATTGCCATCTGGATCAAATGTTAATGACTGAGAAGTAGGGTTTGGAAATTAGGAAAACTTAAGATGGACAAGTGATGGGTGGGGGGGGGGGGTTAGAGGGAGAATTCCCTGCTTAAAGGTGGCAATATCGGGAAAAAAAAGGTTGGAATTTTTTCGGATTCGTGGCCTAAGGATCTAGGAGATAGTTGGACGGCTTGATTTAGGAGAAGAGTTGATAGTTTTTCAGAATGCTCAAAATGTTTGAATAAGTTAAAGAAATTTGTTTTATATCAGTTCTGTGGTTAATTGGATTATGCTGTAAATTTATGGGTAGGTTTCAGATAACAGGCGTTTGTGTGCATAAGGTTCAGTGGAATGAATAGTAATATTTTCTAAGTAAAATGTGGATAAAGGGTTTTGTGAAGGAGGTTTTGATTAGTTTTCTTAAATGTCATTTTTTGTTCTTTTTATTCATTGGAAAATTGGGTTTTTGGTTTGGCCAATGCACGAGCCATGGGAATTAGGAGTGGAAGAAGAAATTCTGTATACGACATTGTTTCTGTTAAGGGGGGTGGGCTCTTTGTAGTAGGTGTAAATAGATTTAAGTTTGTTGTTAGTGGAAAAAGCAAACTTCAGGATAAGGAAAAAGTTTTTTTTCTTCTTCTCTCTATCTCCATCATGCTGTTAAGTGTGGAGTAAGAGAAAGTTTCGCTAAGGGTTTTTTTTTTCGAAGGTTTGGGAATGTAAGGGAGGAAACGGAAAATAAAGCCATTATTTTGGGGCTTGGTTCGGTGGTTAAAATGTAGAAATTTTTTTTTTTTTTTTTTTTTTTTATTGATATGGGTATAGGACCATTAGAGAGGAGAATGTCTGTCACACGTTTGATATTCTTGTCGTACAATGTTTTATCTAAGAGTGTGAGTGATCTGTAGATGAGACTCTAGACTGATCTGTAGATGAGATCCTCCCTTACATTCACAAACTTACGGAAAACATTAAGTAAGACGAAACGTTGGCAGATGAAAAACACAATTTTTTCAACTATGGAATGTTGGTTGACCGTTGATGAACAGAAGGAGGAGATAGTCGGGGTTCGGTCATGAGCTTATTATTTAATAAAGAAATTGGTAAACCAATATGGTTTTATATTTACGCACGTTTCAGCCTGAATTTCAGGCATTATTCAGAGCTAATGGGATAACGAAGGGAGAGATAATTGCGTGTTCTAACCAATGGTTACTAGGGTACTAAAAGCTATCAAACATTTTTTAAATTTTATTTTTTGATCAACGTTGACCGAACCCCAACGAATTCTTCACTAATTATCTCCATGGTTAAACACTCTCCATTTGAACTAAAGATGTTAATTATTACTTTATTCTTGTGATGTCTAAAATAAGTTATTTACATAATTTAAATCTTATAAATTTTGTGAAATAAATTACATTAATTGACCAAATAAATCAGATTTGACTCACTCTCTCCCCTTCAGCTCAATATCTCATGCTTAGAACTAAAGATTAATTGCTTAATAAGAATACATTATTATTATAATTACAGAAATTATATCTTCAAGATTTTAGACTTATTATATTCTGCATACGTCAAACTTAAATTATATTTAACAGAATAATATATATCTTATGGAACGTTAAAGAAAAATTGATACATTTTTAAAATCTTTAAAATTTGTGCTGGGTGCAGAACGCTGAGTTACACTGTGATACACCTACAATAAGGATCACAAAATTTCGAGATTTTATTAAAAAATTGGGGATTTAATTTATTTGATTAAATTCAGCTATTTGACTGATAATATAAACCAAGCTGTGAATATTAAAATTACTGTAACAAAATAAATTATGTTAACCGTTAAACAGTTTTTTAACTCACTTAGAACGATTTAGGTTTAATGTAGGCTCAAGTTTACAGCGCTTCATCACTGTGTGCTTATAGCGTTAAGAATTGATTTATTGGATATTGGACTTAAAAACCACAGAGTTATTTATAATAACATCAAGATTCCTTAGAGAGTATCATTAATCCTTAATTCTTGCAATTTTGGAGGTAAGCGATTGTGTTTTCTAGAAATTACAATAAACAATAAATCTCAAAGTACATTCAAATAGAGAGTATTTTGACCGTAGAGATTATTAGTATAGAAATTTTGTTGGGGTTCGTCGAGGTTGTTCCAAAAAAAATACAATAAAAAAAATGGGGGATTTTTTTATTATTATCTGGCGACATTTCATCTGACATTGTAAGCCATCTCAAGGAGAGACATGTTGCCACCTATATCAAATAAAAAAAAATACACAATTTTTTTGGACCAACTTTGTAAGAACCCCAACTAAAATTCTCTACTCAAAGTACATTCATTAGGAGTTATATGTCATTCTCAGAATGAAGAGTAAAGTGAATCAATGAAATATTATATTTTTTGAAGTTGTATTAATTCAGTAAGACCTAATTGGATATCCTTGGGAATTTTTGCGAACTAATAAGTGTAAAAAATGTACGTCGCTTTTATAAAAAAAAATAAATAGAATTCGTGAGATTTTATTTTCTTCAAACGAAGGCATAAACTTTGTTGAATATTCCCGCATGGACATTAGATAAGAATGGAATTATGGCGAGTCTCTCCTTGAAAATAGAGCAGAGCCATTCGCGGCTCCACATCCGGCTGGGGCAATCCTGCGGCCTTGGACATGCCACAGGTAGGAGCTTCTTGCAAGAGGCCTTATCTGAGGCCGGCACCGGCACGGCAGGCAGCGAGATCTCCCCTGAGGTCGGCCCCGACCAGATAACTGTTGAGCAGTATAGCAGCACGCGAGGGGGTCCGGACCCCTCTATCGATTCTCCCAGGACCCTCGCTCCAGGCACCCCGCTACACGGGGTGAGCTCTCCTCTCTCCTCCCGACTTAGAGCGCCTCAATTAAAACACTGCATTCCCCACTCTCATTCCTTATACTTTAACGAAAATTAAAGCCATCTAACCCATTTTTTTCACATTAATATAATAAAAATGTTTCATCATGTAAACATAAATATGTTTTCCTTCGTAATCGAATTTATGATAAACAAATGATGTTTTAGTAGAGAATTTTTTGGGGTTCGGACAAGGTTTATAAAAAAAAAAAAAAAAAAAATACAATTTAAAAAAATCTAAAGACGTTTCGGCTTACATTGTAAGCCATCTTCAGAGCTATCATGAAGGCAAGAGGGGATGTAAAGTCGGCAGATAATATAAAATACACTATTTTAAATTATATTTTTTTTTGGATCAACCTTGATCAAACTCCAAAAAATCTTTACTAATAATCTGCCAGGTCAAAAACCCTCTATTTGAACATAAATGTTATATGACCCGTTTATTTTGAAATTGACCTAACTCCATTTTTCAACTTTTTGACGGTTACGATGGTTATATGTACAACTTCGTGTTGTATATCAGTGAAGCATTTCAGGTGGCTTATATTCAGAGCAAATACAATTAATTTTTCACACATAAGTTTTTGGACTTAATTAGATAACTGAGCCGTGTAGTTTGAAAGTGGCCCAACTCCATTTATACGTCTTACTTCAAGATATTTACTATTGATAATGTCAGAAAGCAGTGATGAAGGTAATTCCAATTAATAATTAGTATTTACAAGTTAACCTAATTTTTGGGACAATTGCGTTAGTTGAATAACCTGAACGTTTAATTTATTTATAACTTAAAATTTACTATTCAATTTTAGAAATCATTTCACCCATGGCGAGAAACAAAACAAGACTATTAATTAGTTCAGGTAGTGAAGAGGAAATAGTAATTAATAATTTAAAAAAAAAAATCTGAAAAGACACCGAATTGTACAATATTCGTCTTCAGAAGATGAAGATCTGAATAATAATATAAAATTGATTGATCCATCATACATCCAAAAAGTTCGAAATATTAAACGAAATTCAGGAAAAAGATATTGCACTAATTTTGGGAAAATTGTTCCTGAAAAAATTTTCGAAAACAAAGATTGTGGTTGTCGGAATGCTTGCATAAAAAATTACAATCAAGAAGAAAGAAGGAATATTTTTGAGAAGTTTTGGGGTTTGGCAGATTTAAAAAAACGAAATGTATTACTTCACGAAGCTGTCGAGCGTAAAATTGTAGAACAAAGGCGTCCAACAAATGCAAAAGGTTTTCCAAGAAATTTTGGTTTTAGATATTTGTTACGTTCCAGAAACGGAAAAATTCCCGTATGTGAAAAATTCTTTTTGGATATATTTAAAATTAGCGAAGGACACTTAAAAAGAGTACTAAACTCTTCAAATGTGGGCAATGATATACGTGGAAGCATGCTTGGTTCATCGAGACAATTATCTGAAGCTATAGTGCAACAATTCTTTGTTTGCTATAGTGCAAAAAGGAGCGAGCATGTGGAATATTGACCCAAGTAGAGTTACGATTGGTTTATTGTTACGGTTGAAGGGCTCAGGATTCATAAAACCCAGTTTATTACATGTAATTTAAGATATACAATTTTATCAATGAACGTTTTACTGAATAAAAACATTAACATGACTATAGATTTTTTTATATTGCATATTTGAAACCTTCGGCTATCCCTCGCGTAAAGATTTGCACCAAGGTGTGAGGCCTAAGGAGACCTCAGGTAGTAAATAAGTAATTTTGATCAAGAAAAAGAAAAATTTTTTCCTCATAGATCGCACTAATGGTAGTTATTAAACATGTGAGCTATGAAACTATGAAAACTGATAGTATTTCTGTGAACTATACTGTAGTGAATATTAATAAATAAATAAATAAATAAATAAATATATAGCGTTTAGAGATAAGCAAATCCTTCAATAGGATAAGAGCGCATTCTATTGGAATTAAAACGACANTATATATATAAATTCTATATTCTTTATTATATGGCACACTAGATAAGGCGTGTGTTGGGTCAGCAAATCTTTTTGGCTGCCTAGTTTATTTCCCTTTTAATGACAAATGGCACTCAATTAGGGCTATGAGCTAGGGCTACCCTCCCAGAAGCTAGGATCATTACAACCAGGAATCCAATGAGCCATTATATACAGTGGCACAGAAAGAAAACCTTAACTTTTAATTAAGATTATTGAACATTTCACTCAGATGAATATTAAAGTAACCACTGGACTACTGCATCTCAATGGCCATAGGCATACATTGTCTATAACCTTTATAAAAAAAAAAAAAAAGCGAAGCATAATGTTCGGATCTCAAAGCTTCCAAGTTCCAACTAAAACCTTCATGCTCTAGAAAATTGGTTAATAACCAAGCAACAAGGAAAAAGTGAAACTTACAAAGGCTTTAATCTCTCGAGACCACGGCTCTTTTTCTCCTGCAGACATTTAAATTGAAACCTATTCAAAACGTATTCAGTATTCAAAACCCCTTTCTGGCCCTACATTAAATCGGGTTTTATAATGTAGGCTTTTTAGAAGTGGCATTATTATTGGCGTTTTTGTTTTCTCTTCAATAAATTATTTATTCCAAACAGTGTGGGCCTTTATGTGAAAGTTTCTTAGACAGCTTACATTCAAATAATTTTATAAATTAAATTAAACTGTATTAATTTTATATCCACGCATACATATTGATTTTTATCTCCAATATATTACAAGACACGGCAGTCTGTTTTCCATATTACGAATTGATTGGATTTATGGACACTTCCCATACTCTTCCTTTCCAGCCAGTTTTTAGTAAACACTAGTAGTCAAAAATATTTTTAGGGCAAAGGAACAGAATAAATAATATAACTGTCCCAGCCAGACTCGAACCTGGTTTTAAATCATAAGGTCTCTTTGTCCTGTCTGTAAATAGTAAAGCCAAATTTACTACTTCTTTAATATGCGACTCGGTTATATATTAAATTAACAGAGTATTTTGAAGACTTAGGGAAATGTGGTCCTGAGATAGCTTTTGGTTTTTGGGGGGGATTAAAAATATATTTTTGGGATGGATTGTGCCAAGGTTTATTTTATTTGAAAGCCTGAAGGCTTTTAAACCACTATGGCTTGCACTATGTGTACTTTTATAATCATCACGCTTTAAGTTAACATTTTTATTTGAACGATTAACGTATTGGTATTTGGAAGTACAGTTGGCTCATCGAGGGTCGAGATTACAATAATTATTAATACGTACGGGGGTGTTGAAATTTCTTATTTTTCGTAGGTGAACTTTAAAAGTTTCGGCACGCGGGAACGGTTTAAACTAAGCAAATTACCCATCATTCATCATGGAGGACAAGAAGGGTTAAATAATGCAATTGAATAATGAAAGTGCATTGATCAAGCGAATTCACTAATAAAGTTATTGTACAAGCTGATAAGCATAGATAGCACTGTATTGGATGATTAATTGTTTTAACAAACACACACACACATATACCGTAGCTATATAGATATATATATATACCCATGGCGAGAAAC
>KZ806986.1:801401-814285 GCA_000696205.2 Oncopeltus fasciatus
TGAAGCGATTTTGAAAAAAAAAAAAAAATCTTCATGTGAGAAGCTAAAAATATTACTTATTGACCAACATCCCAAAGAAAAATCTGTTAAAAATTGATTTTAAATAAAAACTAGAGATAGACTATCAATGGTGTTGAGAATCGATAGCCAGTTTTGGCAAAAGACAGTATATGTCAAGTGATTTGGCTACAGTACAATTGAGAGTTTTACAGTCGCTACTTCTTCATGATAAACCCTGCAAGAGCTAGTTCTGCTGACTGGAACGTTGACTGATGAACCCCGTAATGGACCAATAGAGTTGGCAATACTTTAGACTTTGGTACAAGCGCTGGCTATGAGACAAATAAGTACTGGTTACTGGGCGAGTGCAATGTCTGCGACAATGTCACACGATAAATATCGAATGAGTTTTCCTGCTAGAGATCAATGGAGCTCTTACATTACTTTTATTTAATACCAATTTCTAATTCTATTTTCACTAAAACTGTCAGGATATAAATACATCTCTAGGGATAAAATAAGCCGTTGTCTGAAATTCTAAAAATTACAGAAATATTTACTTACTAAAATAACAATGTTACAATACTGTATAATAATAAATTAATATTTAATTTAAGAAGTAAGTAATGAAATTTATGGTTTTTATTAAATATTTTATTTGACAATTATTAATTGTATTAAAAAATATTATTTTCACAAATTAAATATGTTCCCAAAAGTAATTTTTGAAACTGTTAATTCTCCTGAAAAATTGAGGATATATTGGGATATCAAACTGAGATGGGATACTCCCATTCAGTAATTGACCCTTTAGGCACAGAGCTGTCTGTCAGCCAATTGAAGGCGGCTATGAACCATTTCCTTAATGAAGAGCCGCAAATCACAAGTCAAACCTCTCCAGTGCACCGAATCCAGCAGGAGGGATTTTGGTTTCCAAGCTATCTGTATTCAAATTTTATAATTCTCCATTCTAGACAATATTGATGGGCTTACAAATTTCTATTACTTTATTATTTGAATTAACATATATTTCATTCGTTTTGACCGTTACATAATGATAATATCTACATATATGTAATAATAAGTGTAAAATAAGTAAAATATGTACACTTAATAAAAATATCTACAATTTCATTCTACGTTCTTTTTTAACTAATAAGATATATAAGTACCGGAAATTCAATATATAAAATCATCTTCAACCTTAATTATTAGAATATCGTGGAGGTCTCCGTAGACTTCTAACTTCGATCTAAATCACATCCTCAAGACAAGAAAAAAAAATGTCCTTAAGCTTCATTTGACTGTTATAAATGTATTCTTGTAAACTTCAAATTGAAACAAGAAACCCAAATCTTAGTTCCGTTCGGACTATCGCCAGGTTTCCGCAGGTTAAAATATATAGCATTACAATTTATATTAAAATATAAGTAATAAGTTCTGTTTCATTCTGATTTTTTGGTCTTCAAAAATTTTTAACTTTCAGTTTGAGTAGAATATTCACTCGAAAATCAATTTAAATCTTCTCCTGCAAAGAATCCAGTAAAAAAAGCTAAATAACTTGAAGAATTGTAAGATGATTTTAGTTGGGGTTCGGTCGAGGTAGATCCAAAAAAACACAAATTAAAAAAATGTATTTTTTTAATGAAGGATTATCTGCCAACGTTTCGGCTTACATTGTAAGCCATCTTCAGGGCTGTAGAAATACAATGTCATGAGAATACAGTAATATTTGAAATTAGTATACTAGAGAATTATAATATAATGTGATATCAAGAGTATGAAAGTAGAAAGCTGTGTAAGACAATTAAAAGTTTATGAAAACAATATTGAAAAAGAACCAATTTGAAAAAAACATGCAAACAAACAACTTATTGACAAGAAAAAAATTGAAATATCATTAAAGCAGTAACTTGAAGAATGTATTTTTGTCATTAAGAGATTTTTTTTTTTTTTTTTTTTAAATAGACACGTCTAAATTTGTTGTAAGATTTGTAAAATTTGCTGAATCAAATGTCCATAAAAGAAAAAAATAATGACATATCACTTAAAATAGGACAAATACGGAGAGCTGTTTCGTTTTATAATACTATGCATAATTTTGGAAAATTCAAAAATTTATTTTCCTTCGATGTAGTAGGGACGTTATTTAGTCGTGGTTTAAAATTATCTTCTATGGCCAATGAGCAGTTAATGTCATCCCAGTTTTAGCTAAAGACTTTTATTATTAAAAGCAGCATTATTTTAAAACGGACGAAACAATTATCTATTCTTTCAAACGGAGAGAACTAGCCGTCTAGTTGATCTCCAGTTACAGTAAATGTGCACCATTATCACTGACTGAAGGGAATTGCAGGCATAACTGATAGTGGGCTGGCAGTAACCATTTGTAGAACAGCCCTACCCCAGCTGGTGAACATGGCAGGAGTCCAAAGCCACGCCTAGAAATCCAGGTCTCTCCTACAATAGAAGTGTTTATTGTTTCTTTCTCTCCCTCCACACTTTCGTGTTTATTGTTGAACAACCGACACTGTTTCTACAAATTTTATTTGAATTCAGGAAGAGGTTATTCTCTCAACTTAAGCTTGTACAACACAGTCACTAACTAACTATTACACTGCTTTACAAAGACAAACAAAATTGGGCAATATTTTTTATTATTAACTAGATTTCATGCATAAAATCTCTATAAATAAAATATTTGAAACGTCTTACTTGTGTATATATGCTGGAACTATCCCATTAGATTCCTCTTCATTTATTTGTACATATTAATATAACCATCAATGATTATTAAAACTATCATTCCATGTAACCATTCACATTCGAGGGATATCTTTTCTCTCAATTACAATTTATTTTGATTGGCTATTGACCAAATTAATTTTTATTTTAATTTACTATGGTGTAGTTTCTGTCCAATAAATTTGCCAAGTTATATTACGTAGAAGCAGGAAATAATATTTTTTTACTTCCAATTCTCTTCTACGTATAATGTTTTTTTCAGGGTAGGTAGGTAGGATCGGGTTTAGGGGCGATCAACTCAAAGATTATTACGCCCGAATTTCAGGGTTATTGATTTTTACCTATGAAAATTAAGCAGTATTTCTTGACTCAGCTCATAGAGAAATTTTAATGTCTGAACTTGCCAGTTGACAATTTCTTAAGAGAAATACTTTCTCAAATAAAAATGTTGTTAGTGATATTTACAAATAATTTATCAGTCAATCATCTGTGGGACAGGTGGACTGAGAGAAAGGGAATTCTCTTTTTGACTTTAATAAAAACGATCACATAACTACACCCTTATTATTAAGGGTGCAGTTATGTGATTGTTAGCTAGCCCAATTTATTTGGGCTTCAAAAAAGAGCATTGATGGTCATAATGTAATAGCAGATATAATAAGACTTCAAGCAAAACATATTGCAAGATAATGAATACTCCGAATATTCCCGCTTTGTATATAGATACAAAGCGGGAATATGCCAAATGTAAATATGTATAGACTTATTTACATTTGGCATTTTTCTGACATGTGATTAAAACAACTTATTCGCACACAAACATCTCAACACAGTTTTAATGTCATGAAATTTACCAAAATAAGACACAAAACAATGGTGAAATTTGATATGGCTATGAAAAAAATTATTCTTACACTTAGTATTTTGGCAGAAAATATTTTTTTCCATTTTCAAAATAAAACAACTATGACGTTTCCAAATTATCAGGAATCGAAAACAAAAGCTCCTTATTTCAATAGTTTAACAATAATAATAAAGGAAAATATTTTTAACAGTTATTTTACTTTATGCCCCAGGTTTGAATCTGTATATATTTGTAAATATTATTTATAATAATAACGCTATTTCCTAATATTAATTTTCAATACTAAGAAAATGATGTCTCTACTAATTTTAATTGTTTTTATGCAGTCACTAAGCACCTAAATAATTTTATTTATTTCTCAGAAATAACGAACAGTATTTTCCTATAATATGTTAATATGTGAAGAGAGATACAGGTTTCTTTCATCAAGATATATTTTTTTAATTCCGCACTTTTTAAAATAATAACTTACCTTTTAATGAAATTCAATCAAAATAACAGTCTTCAATCCATATCTCCAGGAAAAATGATTAGCTAAGCACCTTGCATTATATTACAATAAGACATATTAATGCATTTATAAAAAAATTTAAATCATCAAGATACAATTGGATATTGGGAAAAATCATAATAAGCTTTCATTAAAAGCAACACATATAGAATACCTTTTTAGATTTAGTGTTAGCTTTAGATAAATTAGATATAGTATAAATAGTTTAATTAGATTAGTGTTGTTGTTGTTATGTTACAGATGTTAACCTCTATGCCCATTATGTGTTCAAAGCTTTTGACGTCAATTGCAACGGAGCCATCAGTTTCAGGGTTAGTAGCAACTTTGGTAATTCTCATCATCATCAGAGGTAATCAATCCATGCAGAGGACTATCAACCATCTACGATGGATCTTTAATTTTATAAAAAACAGAGACAGTTACACGCTCTAACTAAAAATTGCATTTGCTTAATAACATCTCATAAGGAATCGATAGTAATAATATTCAGGGGTGCCAGGATTGTCTAGGGGTCCGTTCGCTTCTCTCAATCCTGGCATAAGGGTTCGAATCCCGCCCTTTACAAGCTTTCATCGAGAATTATAAGCATTTCCAGATCCCAAGGATGTTTAGAATATAATAAAAATAGCTCCTCCACTGAAAAATGACACTCATAGATGAAAGAGTAGTTAAAATATAAGTAAAATAATAAATGTTATTAAATCAATAAAAATTCTTGTTTATGATAAAGCAATAATGAATTATTTTTTCTTATGGGCCCCATTAATTATATAACACTAAATATTTAGGATTTAATGTGATAATTTTGATGTCAGTAAAAATATTTATCTAGTTTTATGACTATGTACAGACACAAAAATAAAATTTCTTAATCCAATAGAGTTAATAAAATGTCCTCTTTGAGTTAGAAAGTGACTCTCCTATCAAGTTATGGTTCCACTGACTGGTAAATCACAAAACTTCTCGCGAATATTTAGTACCCTCATAATGCTATAAAAGTTATATCTGTCCGTAGAATCATTGATTTTGGAAGTCTATGAACAGGCTTAAATCCCAACTTTTTTATAAGATTTATGGAAGGTTAAATCAGTATCCTACTACTCGCGTGAATCAGCCAGCCTTTTACTTTCCAATTATTCTTTCTCACATACACTGAGGTTCAATTGACCTGTGTATTCAAATAGGAGATACAACGATAATTGGTGAATCCTAGTCTATCTCTCTTATTTAAGTGAAGATAAAGGAGCCTCAGTCTCAGACTTTCTTTGATTGATATTATCTAACTTCTTTAGGCAGAACTATGTACATCCTACTCCTTCTCAACATTCTCGACTTGATGGGGAATCTCCAGGAGTTTTCACTCCATATCAACTTGATGCGCAAACTTTCGGGCATCTATTTTTTAAGCACCTACTCTTGGAATATTGTTATATTTATGAGCTACTTCGAATTCTTTTATGCTTTGTTTAGATCGGATATGATCAGAAATACTAGTACTAGCATGCGATCAGAATTACTATCCTCACCACTTCAATTCCGGACGAAGCTTTAATTTGTATGGACCATGGGCTTATGACTTAATCTGATAAGTGCTTCCACGTCTATCAAACTACACTTCAATCAATGTCCACTAGTGTAATTGACTCCTGTACTTCTCATTAACAGCAAAACTAAGCCCCAGAAACGAGTTATTCGAACCAGGCTAGGGACACATCTTTTTGAGAATTTAACACAGACAATTAAGCCAAGTTAAAGAGTGATGAACCACCAAGAGTTCTTGATAGCTTATATCAGTTCTTTATGGAAGCCACGATTATCACTGTTATTAACTAGTTAATTTTCCTTATCTTATTGATTATATTTTAGAATATTCAACTAATCAATTAAAGAAAGGAAAATAACACATGAAAAATAAAATAATAAATGGGGAAAGGGTCATTTTGTATTTCCTTGCGGATGAAGAAGACAAGATATTGTAAATTGAAAATTATTTCTACTATCAAGTCAATGAGTAAGCCATGAAACTTATATATTTTTAGAATCCATGTTTATTTTTTTCTACATGGTGTCACAAACAATTTCACTACTATATAATAATAAATAGATGAAATACAGTAACTTAATTTATCCAGATGCTGTCCCAGAGACTCATTTCTTTTTCCTTGGGAAGAGGTAACAAAAGCGAGTGAGGAATCAGGAATCATGTTCTTCTCAAGAATATTGCATGACAAATTATTGACTATTACGATTTGATTAGATTTTGAAATAATTTTAAAGCCAATCATTTAGCATTTTTTCTTATTACTTAAGTCATTACAAAACCACTTATATAACAAATACAAAACAATTGCAAATAAATAATTTACATGTAATCGCTAACTGAGGAGTTTAGCATAAGACAGTATTTAGACCAACCAAATAAAAACATTAACTTTTAAAACCCAAAAAGTAAATCATTCCATAAAAGACCTAAATATAAATTCATATAAGTGGATCACATAAATCGCTTTGGAATGATTGTGAAGCATAACGTTTTGAAGGATTCAGGAGATAAAATATATTTAGCTAAATGCTAAATAAAACATATATGACCTTAACAACTTATCAGTGATCGAAAACAAAAGCTGGGGCGCCGGGATAGCTCAGGGGATCCGTACGGGTCTCGCAATCCTGACGCCGCGGGTTCAAATCCCGCCCAGGTCAATCTTTTATTTATAATATAGAAGGTTGTCCTGAGCCATGGGTGTTTAAAATAGGGTGGCAACCTGTAGATAGCCCCTCCCTCCAATGACCCTTAGTGGTTGCAAGGGAGGCTAACACAGAAAAAAAAAAAAAAAAAAAGAAAAAGAAAACAAAAGCTTCTGATCTCAAAAATTTAATAAAGCAGGACAATATTTTTCTTATTTTACTTTAAGCCCCAGGGTTGAACATGAATTTATTTTGAAATGTGATTTCTAATATTGACGCTATTTCTTAATATTATTCCTCAATATTAAGAAAACTATATCTCTAGTGATTTTTATTGTTTCTAGTGACTATTATTTTTGGTGCCTAGTAGGTAAAAATTTTAAAAACTTTCTTATGAGATGAAGCTCAATCGCTACATTCCTTGGGAATACGCTAAAAGAATGGCGCTGAGCTTCTCGTAGTAAATGAAATAAACTGCGTATTTAAAACTGCGTATTAAATAAGTGCTTTAAATAAATAGTTACCTATGATGGCTTAGAAGGTGGTGAAGGCCAATTACTTCGTTAAAAATCTGCAAGTTCTGTGTAACAAGCTATACTGGGGTTCACATCAACCCCACTAACAAACAGCAGTATTTACATTATTCCAGCTGCCACCCTCCATACACACCAAGAGGTCCTTACCTTACAATCTCTCCACTCGGGGCCACCGCATCTGTAATTCTCAAGAAACATTAGAGAATTACTTGGGATCCCTAAAGGAATCCCTTCTACAAAGGGATTATCCACCCAAACTCCTCAACAGAAAAATCCTTCCAACGAACCGAACCTTCCATCCTAAACCTAAATCTCCTAATGCCCAAACTCCTAACCTGGTAACTAAATATTTCCCCGGGGTAGAAGGTATCAAGACCAAGATACACGAAGCCACCCTATTATTCAGAACAATCCATCCTTCAGCTCCCTGAAAAAACCTGGCATTACGTACAGGAAAGACCCCACTCTCCAAGATATACTAAACAAGAAAAAAAAACTGTCTTTCAAAACCCTCACAAATTTACCAAAACAAGGTACAACAATGTTGGCCTTTTAACAAAAGTAGATGCTTATCCTGTCCAATTATAAAACTGGTAACACGTTCTCCAGTGTCAACACCCACTTAACATATAAGATCCAGTCCTTATCAGTGGCACATACGAAAATTGTGTATACCTGCTTCAATGCAATTTTTGTCCTGCTTTTTACGTAGGAAAATGTACTACGCCCCTAAATCTCATAATTAATAACCACAGAGCATCCTGCTCACAACCAAAGTCCCCTCTTCCCATAGCAAAGCATGCTCAGAGTCATCTAATGAGTTTTAATGACGTTTTCCAAGTTCAAGTGTTTGAACAACTTCCCGACACGGCTTAAGATTTTCAACTGAAGACGAGAGAGTGCGCCTATATCCACATTCTCAAAGCCACTTTAAGACCTGGCATCGATTGCCAACAATAAGAGGATTAGGGAAAACCCAATCGCCTTTCCCTTCCTTTGAGTTCATTCCGGAACACACCTCAATCACAGTCTCTCTTCACTTCTCACCGACGAAGGGCGAGAGATCCCTGAAAAATTTACACCTTGTGATTTTTTTCTTTTCGGATGTGCACTGCACTCTCTATCTCACCTGTTCTTGATTACTATATATATATATATTGCAGAAAAGAACCTTTGGAATTGGCTAAAAGGAAGGAAATGTTAAGTGTCAAGCGGAAATTCTTTTCTTTATTGACCAGTTCCATATAGAATGTTACTCCATTAGTGTCTAGCGGGAGTGGCCCTCAAATGACGACCTTTGCAGCGAGTAAGAAACTGCAGGAGATGGCATTAGGGGATAAGTGTGCCGGGTGTGTGGCAATCAGTGTCGAGTAAGTAAATGAAAACCCACATCAGAACAAATTGACTCCTATATACTCGGGAGGGAAGACTATCATTGGGGAGAGATAGCACAGGCCCTCGTGGACAAAAACAAAAATGTTAACTGCGACGAGAGCACCCATGTTTATTGGNATATATATATATATATATATATATATATATATAAAGACCTCTCTTAGCAAATAGTTTTAGCTTATATGGGTCAAAATGGACAACTCTGCACAGAAATTGTAATGAGTACAAAGCCTTCATTGGTCGTTGAAGCATTTATCAGCAAGCTTTTATGAAATTCACTAAGAGAAGTTCAGTAAACCTGCGAAAAGAGAATATTTACTCTCATACTCAGCTGTTTTCCCGTTTCCTCTGTTATCTAACAACCTCGTATTCATATACTCATTCTACAATGAGGCTTTTCATATTTTACCCTGAAATACACGTATTGAAAATAAACTTAATGAAAGTAGGTTGAAGCAGCTGAAGAACTTGTTGTTGAGAGAGGAAACATAAACCTTTGTAAACACAGCCCACTACCCGATATAACTGTCCCTTATCACCTAAAGATGACACCGTTAGATTTACTTCAACTTATCTCCTCGCAGACACGTTTACCTCCTAAATTGTGCTATCTCTTTGTGTTCCTCTAACTTCCCCTTGGCAGAATAAGCTCTTATTTCATGACAACCTTTTTCCTACAGAGAAATATATGTTTCATGTACTAATAATAATTTATTTATTATTATACTACTTCTAATTTGTTTTTATAAGTTGTTAAATTTGAAAATTACTAAAATAACATCGTACAATTAAAATTCCTTTACAAATTTATTTTAAACTCTTCTTTCGGGCTTGACCATGTAAAAAAAAACTATTATTTTTTGTCGAGCTTTGGCACATCACGAGGTAACTTCTTCAGGGCTGGAAGTGGAATGAGAATTGGGACGGCTCATTGCTCATTCTACTTCCAGCCCTGAAGAAGTCATCACTTAATGTACGAAAACACGGGAAAAATTAACTTTTTTACATGGTCAAGCCTGGAAGAAGTGTTTATGAATATTTCTGGAGACCTTGAAAGCCTTAACAAACATCTTAAACAATAATATACTTAAACATTTGAGCAGTTATTTTGCAAAATCAGACAAAGACTGTAGTTCACCTATAAAAATAAATAATAAAATTCTTCATGGTTCGGAATTAACTTTTAAACATATTATTATGTAACTATTATGTAATTATAGTAATGGAACGAAACTCGATAAGTAGACTTATTTGTCTACGTTACGTAAAGTAATCATAATTCAGAATACATTTATTTAATCAAAATATAAAAGCCCTCGGAATTTCCCTCACTCTACTCAAATAAAATAAGGCTAACAAACATATTTTGTACACAAATGCAACGTAAATAGTTACGAAATATTAAAATTGCCATAATAAAAATGTCTCCTATTAAGGAAATGGTGAGGTTACCTGGAATGCTTTATTGTACTCATTTCAGATTTTAACGGTATAATAGCTGATTCACTTGTTATTTTATTTTGAAGCATGGCATATCATCAAAATTAATATTCAATAATATACATATTCATTCAATAAACGTAAAATAAAAGGTGCCAGTTTATATGAAGATTATAATTTTTGACACAAACGTTTCTTGCGTTTGTTTTCCGTTTTAAAAACCTAATCATAAAATGTGAAATAGTTCAATTAGCATATAAACGGGTTTGATAATCAAGCTATCAACTAACACAACTTAAGAAAATTTAAAATGAATCATCACCAATCCTACATCGGAGAAGCTATAAATATAATCGGTGACTTTATAAACACACACACACACACACACACACACACACACACACACACACACACACNCACACACACACACACACACACACACACACACACACACACACACACACACACACACACACACACACACACACACACACACACACACACACACACACACACACACACACACACACACACACACACACACACACACACACACACACACACACACACACACACACACACACACACACACACACACACACACACACACACACACACACACACACACACACACACACACACACACACATATTAACATTTTATAATTAATGTTAAAATTGTATGCTGATAAAAATTAATTAATATCCATTACTACTCATGGATTTTAAGCTCTGTTACATAGGGCATTCAGAGCACAAAGAAGAATGTTGAAGAACATTCAGAATCTGTTTGAAAGAACAATATAAAATATACTTATTTAGAAAAGTATATAAAACATTAAACATACGTTATAACGATTTATAACATGTCTACAATAATTAGTTCTCATTAATAAAAGTAGTAGTTACATTTACAGTCATTTGATAACGTTGTTTAGCACTTTAATTATTCATTTTAATATGACTTAGTTAGCCATGACTTTTACTAATCTTTTAATTTTATAAAGTTATACTGATATTTTTAGTTAGTGAATATATGTTGGGGTTCCGTCCAAGGTTGATCCAGAAAATACAATTTTAAAAGAATATGTATTTTTTTATTATCTGCCGACGTTTCGGCTTATATTGTGTCATCTTCTGGGCCATCACTAAGGCGAGAGAGATTTTTTTATTTAGTAATACCTAAAATATGATCTGTTAAAAATCGAAATATACGTTTAGAAAAAAATATATATATACGTGCAATATATACATATAATTATTAAATGAAACAGCCAAATTAAGCATTTTAGCTTCTTAATAGCTGAAATCTTATATGGCTGATGGAGTGGAGGTTTCAGGAAAGAGGATAATTATGTACTTAATTTATCGTAAATAATTAAAGTTTTAAATATTTAATTCCCCTTAAGATATCATTATGATCCTCGTTTTATGTTCGTTCGTTCAATATATAGATGTAAATAGATGAAACATTTGACGGACGGCTAAATTTAGGCTCTCCATAGAACCAGATGAAAACCTATGGGTGTCTACGTTTCGGGGCCTAATGAGGCGAGAACAGTCTTCTCCTGTATCCTATTGGATAGAGAGCCAGGTGTCAACATCAATAGCTCTGACTGAACTTACAGCTTCACACATATTTGGACATCTTCTGCTCCGATGAGTTAACTTGATATGCCACAGGCAGGATTATTGTGTCTCTCCAACAGTGAGTGTGTTTGTGATCTTATGAGAGTGTACATTCCATATTCATGTATCTATATCTACTCAATTTTGGAGATAAGTAACATTTTTTTAGCTTAACAAGTCTATTAGTTTTACTACTAAAAATAACTAATTATTTTCTAAGAGTGCAATATTTTTCATGATTTTTGAAAAATCATATCGTCTATTTTGATTTATTTTAACCCCAACTAACATATGCAGATGACATTTTTGGAGTAAATCAATTCAATCAATATTGAAAGTATCCTTGACACAAAATTTTGCTCTAAGGTAGGTGGTGGGTTTTTTAAAACTACTGCCTCATAAAGATACTTCTTTTTAGAAAATAATATAATCTTTTATTAACGAAGATTAGACATCATATTGCAAGTTGAATTTATAACGAATAATGAGCATAATGGTTATATATAGATAAAATTTATAATATTATTGCTCAATTCAGATAACTCCGGGTTTCTTTTATAGTCTCATTAAGTTATAAAAAATTCTAGTTTCTAATATTTACTTTTTATTTGTCTTTTAGCAGAATACAAAATCTTTAACCACAGCACATGAAATCTGTAAAACTAATCATAATTATGAAATACAGCGCTGGTGCCAGCTCTGGCGCATTAAAGTCAACGAAGGCAAATGCTGTCATGTCACTTTCACACTAAAGAAGAAACAACCTGGCAGAATTTACATTAATGACATCCCTATCCCAACTTCCGATTGCGTCAGGTACCTAGGCTTTCATCTTGATTCCCGTCTAACATGGAACACACACACAAAAATCAAAAGACAGGAACTAAATAGAAGACTTGGACAACTCTACAAGCTACTAAGCCGCAAGTCAACCTTAACTGTGACCAACAAACTTACCATTTATAAGACGTTACTGAGACCTATCTGGACGTATGGAGTCGAACTGTGGGGAACTGCTAAACCCTCCAACATCCAAAGAATACAGTCCTTTCAATCCAAAATCCTAAGAATCATAG
>KZ806986.1:814726-829097 GCA_000696205.2 Oncopeltus fasciatus
TTATATATATATTTTATATATTTATTTATTATTTACTTAATTATCTTTTTTAATTAATTTATACCGTGACTAATAACCAGCACATTACTATGTTTAAGCCCTGTAGAATGTAATAAATAATAAAGTTGAAAAAAAAAAAATTATGAAATACAATGAATAAATCTATTTTATAATCCCATTATATTCTAAAGAAAATATTTTATGTTGATATAAATATGATATATATATTTTTGACCTTTTATTATTGCCTAGTAATATATATTCGCTTTAAATGACTATTATGATGTTACTGATGATTGTTGGGATGTTTCAGGACCTCCTCGTGACGCTGTCCACCCTCCTGCGAGGCTCCATCTACGAGAAGCTGCGCTGGACTTTCAAGCTGTACGACATCAACGGCGACGGCTGTATCAGCCGCTCTGAGCTCGGAGAGATAGTCCTTGCCGTCCACGAGCTGATAGGACGCCGATCCCACCAAGTCAGTAGTCAAAACAAATCCTCCCTTCTTCCCACAAACTTAAATTAATCACTCATGACACAGTGAATGGTTTGAATTGATTTCGGTTTCTCAATAATCTCAGGCATTATTTCAAATAAATAATCTAAAGGGTTATTTTTACCACCAATGAATATAGAACTGTCATACCTTCTATTGTCCGTCTTCATTGGTTTTGCAGAAACCAATGAAGACGGACAATGGAAGGTATGACAATTATTTCAAATATTTAAGCCCCAATGAAGTTTCAGTAACATTGCCTTATTGTTTTATTTATATTTTATGTAAGTGCAGGGATTTTCATACCATTATTCTTCTTCTAAAATATCAATAAATGAGATATGATACCTCGATTTGAAGGTCTCTGTGTATATATACTCGAATATTTTCTAGAAAGCAGGTTCGATTCCCTCTGTAGATTAATTTTTTTTTTCTTGAAATTTCCTAATAAAAAATAAACTTTTTTTTTCTGGGACTAACATATTCAACTGATAACTAATGTTTTATTGAATAAAATTAGTTTGTAAGACGTTACTAAGACCTATCTGGATGTATGGAGTCGAACTGTGGGGAACTGCTAAACCATCCAACATCCAAAGAATCCAGTCCTTCCGATCCGAAATCCTTAGAATCATAGTTGATACACCCTATTTCGCCTCAAACTCCTCACTCTACAATGACCTTAAAATCCCTTTTGTTAAAGACGTCATTACAACCCGTTATAATAAATTCAACTCTGACCTTCCCATGCATGCCAATTCTTTAGCCCAAACTCTATCCAGTATTACCCATCCTGCAATCCACCAAGTCGCCTGAATAAGAAATGGCCGCGTGACCTTCTCATTGCAAACACTTCATATTTAAAAAAAAAACCTGTGTATTATAAATAGAGATTTAGTTTTGTCATTGGGCAAATTCTCCATCAAGCGAAGTACACGCAAAGTTTTTCTTCTTTTTTTTATTATTATTTATATTTAAATTAATTTATATTGTTAATATTATCCAGTACATTACAAGATGCAAAAAAATGTAGAATGTAATTACTAATAAAGTTTTATTTTTAAAAAAATTAGTTTTTGAACAGCATTTATCACAATAAAATCAGTATTGAATTAAATTATTAATGTAAATCGATTTAATGTTTAACTTAATTAGTCTTGAATTATATATATGGTGTGTTAATTTAAAACTAATTAGGTTAAACATTTGAAATCTATTTACATTAATAATTTAATTCAATACTGATTGTTAATACTGATTTTATTGCGATAAAATTTGAAATTATGCCGAATTGAAATAATTCTTTGGCGTTGAATGTAGAATGTGCGGGATTAAAGAGAAGGTCGAGATAGGTCCACTTCTCCTGCTTATCACCAGTAGAGCTGTGAAAGCAGCATCGATATTGAAGAAGTAGGAGCGTTTGCATTCTTGCATGCCTTGTATGTGTGCATTGTTACATTTACGTTTTACCAAAACGAATTGATATTAGATGCTTTTTGTTGGGGTTCGGTCAAGGTAGATCCAAAAAAAAAAAAAAAAAAAAAAAAAAAAAAAAAAAAAAAAAAAAAAAAANTGTGTGTGTGTGTGTGTGTGTGTGTGTGTGTGTGTGTGTGTGTGTGTGTGTGTGTGTGTGTGTGTGTGTGTGTGTGTGTGTGTGTGTGTGTGTGTGTGTGTGTGTGTGTGTGTGTGTGTGTGTGTGTGTGTGTGTGTGTGTGTGTGTGTGTGTGTGTGTGTGTGTGTGTGTGTGTGTGTGTGTGTGTGTGTGTGTGTGTGTGTGTGTGTGTGTGTGTGTGTGTGTGTGTGTGTGTGTGTGTGTGTGTGTGTGTGTGTGTGTGTGTGTGTGTGTGTGTGTGTGTGTGTGTGTGTGTGTGTGTGTGTGTGTGTGTGTGTGTGTGTGTGTGTGTGTGTGTGTGTGTGTGTGTGTGTGTGTGTGTGTGTGTGTGTGTGTGTGTGTGTGTGTGTGTGTGTGTGTGTGTGTGTGTGTGTGTGTGTGTGTGTGTGTGTGTGTGTGTGTGTGTGTGTGTGTGTGTGTGTGTGTGTGTGTGTGTGTGTGTGTGTGTGTGTGTGTGTGTGTGTGTGTGTGTGTGTGTGTGTGTGTGTGTGTGTGTGTGTGTGTGTGTGTGTGTGTGTGTGTGTGTGTGTGTGTGTGTGTGTGTGTGTGTGTGTGTGTGTGTGTGTGTGTGTGTGTGTGTGTGTGTGTGTGTGTGTGTGTGTGTGTGTGTGTGTGTGTGTGTGTGTGTGTGTGTGTGTGTGTGTGTGTGTGTGTGTGTGTGTGTGTGTGTGTGTGTGTGTGTGTGTGTGTGTGTGTGTGTGTGTGTGTGTGTGTGTGTGTGTGTGTGTGTGTGTGTGTGTGTGTGTGTGTGTGTGTGTGTGTGTGTGTGTGTGTGTGTGTGTGTGTGTGTGTGTGTGTGTGTGTGTGTGTGTGTGTGTGTGTGTGTGTGTGTGTGTGTGTGTGTGTGTGTGTGTGTGTGTGTGTGTGTGTGTGTGTGTGTGTGTGTGTGTGTGTGTGTGTGTGTGTGTGTGTGTGTGTGTGTGTGTGTGTGTGTGTGTGTGTGTGTGTGTGTGTGTGTGTGTGTGTGTGTGTGTGTGTGTGTGTGTGTGTGTGTGTGTGTGTGTGTGTGTGTGTGTGTGTGTGTGTGTGTGAATACGATTTTTTTTTTTGTAATGACTGTATTCCATAAATGCTCCTGAGTATAATTGAGCATGGCAGTATCTAATTAGCTTATCAGAGAAACTGTTGTTTGGACATCCGCTTTATTTGTTTGTACTTTATTGCTATTTATTTCAGTAATGCGTTAAGTCTCAAGTGATTTTAAATTCTTTGAAACTGATTAGAATAAAGTCTCAGGCCAATGCGTTGAACTTTGACTAGAAGCTAACCTCAGCCGAGCTCTCCATAACTAACTAAGGGCTGTGTCACTAGGTGATCCTGGAGTGCCAGTGTTTTCCCAGTAGGAGTTGTTCGGCCGTCTACCATTCTCCGGTAGGTACACTCTTCCCGGCTCTTCAACGCACCATTTACTCCCCCGCTGCACAATCCTCGACTGTCAAGCTCGCCTGAGTACTTCTCCTCCAAGGAGTTTGAAAAGTATATAGTGGAAATGGAAAAAAAAAAAAAAAATAGACTCACTTCCTCACATGTAGTATTTAGCTTTGAAAAAGCCAGGCCCACGACAACAGTATGTAGTTTCCTGTACAATGTAACGCTCTTTGAAAAAAATTTGTAATGTTATTGGAATTATAAACCACCCCTTGTAAACGGTTTAAGGACATACCGCCTTATCCAAATTTCTATATTATTAAATGTCCGTCAAGTAGGAACAACGTAAACTAATTCTATCCTTCAAATAGATATTCATAGACGATGAATATATGATGTCCATGACTTTCCATGTCATTTAAAATATATCTTTTATCAGTAAAAATCTCTGCTCAGTTTCATTTAACTAAACTAAATATTATGGTCGCTGGAGAGAACAATATTTTTTATTCACATTTGACCTTTTAGGCAAGCTTCCACTCCTATTCGTTCGATTGGCCTCGATAATGAACTCAGTCTTCTTTTTATTCCAGTTAAATAGAATAAGCCAAATTTCATATTGATAAACAGCTAATTGCGGCTTCTAGACCGTTAAATTAAATTTTAGGGTTTTGGTAAACCCTCCCTTTCTACTTTTTCAATTACGCTGGTTAAATCCTGAAAAATATATTTTTTTTTATCAATTAAACCAAATGTAAATTTGAATTGTTGAATTTCAAAAGCGATATGCCAAATTTTCTCAAGAAAAAACGAATTATAGTGTCTAAAGAAATGATATTGTATAACCTTGTGTGTGTGTGTGTGTGTGTGTGTGTGTGTGTGTGTGTGTGTGTGTGTGTGTGTGTATATATGCACATATATATGTATATATTGATTAAACTAATCAATCCCTTGGTTGATTTTTTTTTTTTTTTTTTTTTTTTTTTGTAATGTATCTAATAAAAACAAAGAGAGTAGGAGTTTAAGTAAGTTTCAAAAGATAAGGAGCTTTAATGAATGGATATTCAGTAAATAAATAATTAGGATCATAAATGATTAATATAATGTAATTTTAGCATGCTTGGTTAAGATACATAGAAGACTTAAAAAAATAACTTCAGTTGAACTGATTCCGTATAAGTGATAATCCCAAATGTGGAACGAGTTCAAATAAATCAATATCAACAAATAAAATTATCATTAACATTTTAAAATCGTAGAAATGGTCTACGCTTCTATCTAAAAGTTAAAACTTATGTATTTTGAGGTAACTAGTTGACCGTAGAGCTTTATGAGGGAGATTATTGTCAGGAATTTGGTCTTGGTAGCTGAAGTATTAAAAACTGAACCAAAAAAGTATTTTTTTATTTCGGCCGTTTCTGCCTAAATTTTAGGCCTTCATCAGGGCTAAGTATTATTAAAAAAAACATACAAAATAATACAGAAACACGTCTATATGCCATAATAAAACCCATATATAAATAAAATAAATGGAATGATAAAATTCTGTTTAATCAACTATATTTAATCCATGAATATTGAATACTGAATACTGAACATACGTAATAGAAAAGAAAGTACATAATATTCTGAAACTAACAAACCAAATAGGGTTTGAGATGGGGAGAGACTCCTCGACAGTGACTAAATCATCACTGATCTGATTTTCTTATGGGAAATTGCAGAAGAGAAAAGGAAGAGGGTGTAGTAAAGGATATAGGGATAGTCTAGATAGGACTTGGTATATTTCAAAGGGTTAGGCGGCTTGACTTTGAGGGATTATTTGGCCTAAGGTTCATGGAAATATCAATTTTCGGATAGAGTGGGAATATAGGGTACGGAACAGAACATTATATACAAACTTCAAATAGCTAAAAACTAAGCAATAATTTAGTTTATTAAATATTAAAAATCAATAATAATATGAGTTTAATGGACTGTAAAGACCACTTAATTTATTAAACTATTAAGAAAGTTAGGGAAATAGTTTATTTTCTCTCAAATAAACCATTGTAATCGACCTAGAAAATCTGAATCATGAACCCAAAAAATTAAATGTTTTTAAAATGTTTTAACCGCAATGTTTTTGGAAATCCTGAAATTAAATAAAGAAGCACAACAATTATTAATTTAAAAATACCATAATTATACTAATTAAATTATAAAAATATATTGTACTTATTATATTATTATAAAAACTAATTTTGTAAGCATTATAAATGTTATATAAAATTAGTTTCTGCTACTTAAATTATATATACGTAAGTTTTCTAATCTCCACTGGGGTATAAGGGTTATTTACTGGACAGATACATAAGAACACTATTTCAATTTCAGATTATCTGATTCTCATTCTATTAAGTCTGAAAGTACATGAGTTGTACTTCTATATCTGTCGAAAGTGGGAGCTTGGACGAATTTTATAACCATTTATTATTGGCTTGATATTTCCAAACGCCAAGAAACTTGTCTCTTTCAGTAGGAAACCAGAAAGTAGGGAGACCATGAATAATAAATGAGAAGGTCCTAAAGATGAAGCTTGGAAAATTGAATGAGACCTTCATCCAGAAACAGACCATAACGCCACAGCAGTAAAGCTGCCGGTGCACAATTATGATAGTGCCGCATACTTAGCTTATAGCAGGATCTTGCAAAGTAGCCAACCATTACGTTTCTGCCTGCTAGAGGGTAGAAGCGATAAACATTATTGGGGAAAATTTGAAATTCATGAAGGCAATTATTAAGCATTATTATACGAATAGTAACAGGGGAGCAAATGATTTCATTGAAATTGCATTACTTAATTGTGACCTTTATTTTAGTTTATTCCCTTGAAAAATAAAATATAATGATCAAAGCCCATTCCTTTCTCAATAATGCACGAATTAAATTTCAATACATTTAATTTCAGAACAACTGTATGAAAAAAAAAAACTATGTTTGTCAACATTTCTTGAATATGGTTTGCGCCTTCACTCTCTCACTTCGTTGTCTCATTTCAGTAATTAACGAGCTCATTCAACAATTTGTGAAAATTTGCTAATAACGTCTTATTATCTTGCCAGATTTTGAAACTACTTCGAGGGAATCTTAATCCAATGAACTTTGAATAAGCTTCCAATCTCTGCATCCAACCCAACGCCTTTTGCAAGAATACATTATATGACTTCCTTCAAAATAGAATCTATTCTTTGATAATACGTGAAGTTATTTTATGAAAAATCTGCTAGTCCACCATAATTTCGGTGTATATAGAACTTGCTTATTAAATTTTACCATATCCTATGATTTTGTTCATTACACGGTAACATCAAATTGCCCTGGGCTAACTTGGACCACATGCTCTATTATAGCTCATCTGGTTGCTTGCGGACATATAAAATCTTAATTAATAAAAAATGAGAATTTTATATAGATCTCCTCCAATCCTATGTAGTAGAATATAATAAAAAAAAATAGTCTATTCGCAATTTCATATAAATTTGTCTTTTGGCACTTTACTGTTCGCAATGTTTAAAATAAAGAAACTTATCTCCGAATTTTAGCCTTTTTTAACAATTGATTTTGTAAATTATTTTAATCGTTCGAGTAGGAAGCAGATATAAACTAAAATTTTTAATCATGTTATCTTCCTTTAACGGATGTATCTACTGGCTACATAGCTTTTCTGTTTGGAGTGGTGTATCTGCCTCCAAAGGGGGGTTATTTCACAGAGATGGAGTCTGCAATATCGAAGTTCGTGTCTACATATTCTGACATTATTCTATTGGGTGACTTGAATACGTATCCTGCGCAGATAATTTCAACTCTCCGCAGCTTAAAGCTACTTCTATATCTCTTGGTCTTCGGCTGCTTCCTCTAAATAGCACGAACCACATATATACTTCTACTGTGAACGCTGAGACGTGGATTGACCATAGTCCTCGCTAGACCACCTAGCCCACTGCATTACGCTGGCAGCCTTCACCTTTTGGGACACTCCAAGTAGCTTCCAGGAAAGCCTGAGATGCCCACAGATTATTAGGACTGCCGCAGTGTGAGGAGGACCTCCCAGCACCCATCTTCATCTTGGGACTCGTAGCCGCTCTTAAGACTGATAAGTACCCGTGGTGCACATTATTTGAGAGAGGGGCAATTTTCTGGAGACTTTATTAAGTCCCAGATTGATTATATTTAATTTTAAGTTATTTTATTATTTAAGTAATTACAAATTAATTACTTAAGGAGATAATTTTTTTCTTATGTATAATAAATATTAATTTTCTCTATTTTATATTAATAAATTTAATTTATAGCTCTAATAATGCTGGTTAATACTACCCACATCTCCTATGGTCTACAGTCCACATATTATTATTAACATTTTGGTATGTATCCAAGGTCCTTAGGCATGGTCAAATTTGTTTTAGTTTGCATTATATTTTTCATTGTGTATTTTATATTATGTATTTGTATAATTCATATTGTATTTTTAAATTGTTAGTTATATTAATATAAATCATTGGGGGGAGGTGTTAATTAACAATGACTTATTAAATAAGGTATTTTGGTATTGGATTGTAATGGCAACACTGCGTTGGTTAAAAAAGGAGGTTCTGTGTGAGGTTACACTCTCCATGTTTTCATGTTGATATAAATAACAGCACGTTTCACGTTTCATGAATTATTTTTATGATTAATTATCCCCATAATCCTTAACAGGGTTATGGGCCCAGTACGGCCATCGCGTTTTATAGTGAATTAAGTGTCAAAGGACATAAAATGTCAAAAGAAAAATATCAAATTGTCCCTTTCGCGGGGGACAATTACAACACGTGGGAATTCCGATTGAAAAGTATCCTGTGGGATAATGGAGCAATAGAGGCGATCGAAAAGGTGGACTTTAGTAAATCTGCGGAAAAAAAGCAATTGGAAGCTAAGGCCCAGGCTATCATAATAGCGGCAACCGCCGACCGTCACCTCGAATACTTAAAGGACAGATCTGCTTATCAAATGATTAAAAGCATGGAAGACATCTTTAAGAAGAAAGGTACTAGATCTAAATTATTTATAAGAAGAGAGTTGTCCGATATGAAATTCGACGAACGGCAACCTTTAATGGAACATTTTATTGACATGGAAAAGCTATTTGCACAACTTGAGGATGCTGGCAGTGTGCTCTCGGTGGAAGAGAAGGTTAACTATTTACTCCTATCCATGCCGAAATCGTATGAAGACGGCTTTGGAAACTGTGGAGGAATTGAAAATGGACTTCGTGAAAAACTGACTGCTTGGGGAAGAGGAAAAACGGAACAGAGGAGCGACCAAATCCCTTGACTCTTCAATCTTCCTATGTTATGGATGTGGACGCCCCGGACACAAAAAATTCCAATGTAGAAGCACTCAGCAGGCACGACACAAGACTGGTGACCGGAGACTACACGGCCGTGGACGTAGCGACTGGAGGTACAACGGAGGCCGAGACGACAGTAAAGCAACTTATCATCAGACTCAGGGGAGAGGTAGAGGAAAATCATTTCTTACAGGCACTGAAAATACTGAAGGTAACAAATTTGTAAGTTTTATGTCCTTCAGCCCTGACACCGAACAGCAGAATAAGAATATTTTTAAATGGGTTGTTGACTCAGGTAGTTCATTTCATCTTGTAAATGACATTAGTTTGTTCTTTAATTATTGTAAAATGGATAAGCCAATTAAAATTTCAGCTGCCAAAAATGGCGTTGACTTAGAGGCTGTTGGTGTAGGGACAATAAAAGGTTATTTAAGTAATTTTAAAGTTGATATTATATTAAATGATGTGTATTATGTATAACAATTATGTACCACAATTAAGAAAAAATGTATTATTTGTATCCAAAATGGAAAAGCATGGTTTAAAGACCATTTCAATAAAGGGGAGGTTAAAGTTTTCTCACAAACCAATGAATTGCTTATGGCTGGGCATAGACTAGGGTCCCTTTATTTTATAGAATTTAAAGTAATATTTAATGATTGTCATTACAGTGCAAAATCAGACACCAATAATAATTCAGTAGAAATTTGGCACAAACGATTTTCTCACTTAAGCTATAGTAATTTGAAAATTTTAGTAAATAAAAATATGGTTGATGGTTTATCTGATTTGAAAGAGAAAAATTTAGAAAATAGACATTGTGAACCATGTACTCTTGCTAAGAATACACGCCTTCCTTTTAATGGGAAAATGTATAAGGCTAGGAAACCCTTAGAACTAGTACATACCGACATTTGTTCTGTTAGCCCTTGTACGTGGGACGGGTATAAACATTTTGTTACTTTCATAGACGATTTTACCCACTTCACCGCAGTTCACTTATTAAGAGACAAGTCTGAGGTTTTTGAATATTTTAGGACTTATTATAATTATGCTTGTAATCATTTTGGTCATGGTATATTGAAGTTAAAATCAGACAATGGTGGTGAGTATATTTCTAGAAATTTTAAATCCTTTTGTGATGATAAGGGCATAGTATTGCAGTATACTGCTGCATATAATCCCGAAATGAACGGAATAGCTGAAAGAATGAATCGTACTTTGACTGAAAAGGCCCGTGCATTATTGTTAGATTTACAGCTTCCTAAAGAGCTTTGGGGCGAGGCCCTACGATATGCGGTTTATGTCACTAATCGTAGTCCCACTGCTTCCCTTAATGTTACACCATTTGAAATGTGGGAGGGAAGACGACCTAATGTATCTAATTTTAAAATATTTGGGTCATCTGCGTACGCCCATATTCCCCAAAAACTCCGAATGAAGTTAGACCCTCGTGGTGTAAAATTGAAAATGGTTGGGTATGTTCCAGGGGGATATAGATTATGGGATGCTAATGAAAGAAGGATACACTTAGAACTAAACGTATTATTTAGGGAAGAAACATGTTCAGGGTCCCCTGAAACTATTGGTATTGATGTAGAATCTGTCTCGGATAAGAAAGAAAAAGATAGCAGTCCTGATAAAAACAAAACCCCTTCAATTACTGATAATAATTTGGAGTCATTAAAACCTGAGGGAAGGAATATAGATTATGTCAATTCTAGGGAAAAAAGAAACATAACTAAACCAAAATATTTACAAGATTTTGTCACTGGTGATTCAAATTTAGAAGATATATTAATGGCATCATTTTTGTCTTCTTCTGACAGTAATGTCCCGGAAAAGTATAATGATATAAGTCCTTATGACGATAAGGATCGGTGGTATGAGGCTGTAAATGAAGAAATTAAATCTTTAAAGGATAACAAGACTTGGGAAGTTGTAGAAAAACCAAAAGATGTTAAGTTAATTGATTGTAGATGGATTTTTACAAAAAAGGCGGGTGATGTATATAAAGCTAGATTAGTTACAAGAGGATTTCAACAGGAAGGTAGTTTTAACGAAATTTATTCACCCGTTTTGAAATTACAAACTCTCAGAGTTCTTTTATCAGTTGCTGTTCAAAGGAACTATTTAATTCATCAAATGGATGTTAAAGGTGCTAAAGCAGAAAAGATAATTGCTAATATTATTAATCTTTTCAAGAAGGTATTATCCCTTGTATCTGGAAAATAGCTCGTGTAAGACCTATTCATAAGGTATTTAAACTAGTGTTCGCATCATAGGCCTATTTATCTTCCTACAGTGGTTGCTAAGATTGCTGAGCAGATTGTGGCCATCAAACATAAAGAGTTTATTAATAAATATAATGTATTGACACCTGCTCAATCAGGTTTTCGGAGTGGTCACTGTACATGCACAGCTTCACATACTGTGACAATGAATATAAGAAAGGTGAAAAGTATTCTGATAAAAAGTAACAGCATGGATATAAATCGGCTTTACCAGGACATTTGTTACGGTTAATCATTTGTTAATCACTGCTCAAGAAGCTGGGCGCTATGGGCAGGTCATTGGTTGGATTCGGTCCTACTTGAATAACAGGGTGTAGGGAGTTAAACTGATAAGGGATCCTCGTCGTGACTGAGCTTCTGGTGTACCTCAAGGGTCTATTCTAGGGCCAATTTAATTTGTTTCATATATAATAGACATAACAGATTGTATTAGGCTATACCTATATATATAGATGATGTAGTAGTCTGGTAACCCGGAGAATATAGATAGTATAACTAGGCATGCTAATGATGACCGCAGAATTGAATGCTGGACTAAAAAGAATTCCCAGCATGTAAATGCAGCTAAAACTACATGATTACTAGTGGGGCGTCCAAAGCTGCTGAAAAAGTTGATATCTTGCTCCTCCTCTCGAGATCCCAAGAAAATCCCATCACTTCGTCCCAAGAAGTGAAACATGTCAGTACTTGGGGTAAAATTTAACAGTTTCTCTAAACTGTGGTACTGTGATTCAGTGCATATAGACATTCAATTATCAGAAGAAATAAAATTCAAAGGGCCTATAATGCTGCTATTAGGTTCATATATAATGCAAAATGAAACGACCATGTATCTCCTTACATACAAAACTCGGCTTGCTGACTGCAAGGGATTATAATAGGCGTTTAAACACCTTGTGCCTAGCCATGAATATTCCTTAGGAAGACCTTAGGAGAGGGTTCGTAGCCCTAAAGACCCCTAGACTTGAGGGAACATGGCGCTAAAAGTGAGCCGGACCAATATGAACAGATATTCATTTTGTGCAGTTGCGACTAGAGAGCTCAATAGCCTCGCAATAGAAATTAGGGCTTTGGTTCGGCTGGCTGACCATGTATTGCTGTGTAATGATTTTTGCTCTTAAATGATGCCCCTCTTTATTCTTTATTTTTATTTTATTATCAAATGACCTGTCTCTTCCGAATCCACAATGGTAATGCCCTAGTGCAAATGGTAACAGCCACTCGAACAGAATGTTCGTGAGCAGGGGAGGAATTTATATATATATACCTTNTAGATAGATAGATAGATAGATAGATAGATAGATAGATAGATAGATAGATAGATAGATAGATAGATAGATAGATAGATAGATAGATATATATATAGATAGATAGATAGATAGATAGATAGATAGATAGATAGATAGATAGATAGATAGATATATAGATAGATAGATAGATAGATAGATACTGCACTGAAAGGGACCTCCCTTTTTGAAAACTTGGCAAACGAAGACTTTTTCTTTCCATCCGGTTAAACTGGTTAAACTTTCCTAGTTTACACGTCCAAGGTGATGTTGCGGAGAGCCTTTATTAGTACTTATCCTCCATACTTAAGGAGCTCCACTGGAATGTCGTCTATTATCTATTCGTGTTGACTGCGTAGGTCATTGGCGCTAAATATTAACAATTGTATTAATTTGTTTATATTTCGTTAGCTGCAAATTAGAAGATTAACAAGCAATGCATGGAGTAGCAGCTCACTAATTGTAGGAGATATTATTGTGTAGTAAAGCACATAAAGATTTAATGAAAGATTATTATTACTTTTTCTCTGACCTAGAATTCAGGTCAGTCAAATCAATCATTCGTTGAATTCAAATTGAGCCTTCTTAGCATGATTTAATTGTATTAGTGCTTCCATTATTTTAGCAGAAAATTTAATTCGTCTTTTCAATTGAAATTTTCTATAGAATTGGGTAAGGCAGATGTTAAGCTATGTTGATTTACACAAGTAACCCCATATTATTCCATCACAGACCAAACCACGAATTTAAATTTGAGTTCTGCACTAAAGTCTGATTTAGCACTATAATTTATACTACATACTATAATTTATGCTATATTTTAGTAATTATATCCCGTTTAGATTACTTTCAGCATAAATAAACTTTCTTTACATTTATATTATTTTTCATAAATTGCTATGATTACTATGTCCTACTCTCAATTAGATACTAATATATAAAATAATAATCCTTTATTTGCCTTTAAGTTATACTAAAATAAAAATAAAACATAAGTCCGACACAAAGAAGAGAAGTAAACTAGGCAGATTTCCCATAAAATATATTAAAGATAAGCATAAAGAAGGTAAATAACTTAATTGATCCTATTAATCAGGATTAATCAAGGACAGTGAGTGTTATAGGTTAGATCACTGAGGCTGGCTGTAGAATGTTCGAGAGAGGAGAGTGGGGAAGCGGTCAACCTTCGCGATAAATTTGTAAAAAACTATTTTAAAAATAATTTTTTCTATGAGTATAAACTTAAATATTACCCCGATTATACTAACAAAAGAAAGAAACATTTATTATAAATAAGATTATACTATTAAAAATTTTACTTCATACCCCCTTCCCACATTAAAGTTTAAAGTAATTAACAAATCCATCTAAGGCTTTGTTAAAAAATACGGAGTTTGGTTTCTTTATTTTAAACATACGAACACTNAAATTGATGAAATATAAAAACAATGAAGATGACAAAACTTAAAAATTTAAACATCTTAATATATCGATTTAAATGTCAAAAGTTAATATTTTCTTCTCTATTTCTTCCCTTCAATCATCAGATGCCACAAGTTAGAAGAATGTCGAATGTAGAATGTAGGAACTACGTAAGAATGTAGGAACTACGTAAACTAAGCAAATTTTTCAGCTTTGTATTTAATGAAAATTTGTGTATGATATTTCCATAGATATAGATAAAAGATATAAATATTAAATCGATAAACAAGTAAGTTTATCAATAAATTCCCATTTGACATCTCAGATAATCCCTAACTCTAATTAGTCAAATCTCACGAAAAAAATGTATAGCATATTCTAGGACGTAAAACTGAAATTTGCAGTCCAGTTAAACACCTACTCCTAATTAATAAACAATTTCAATGCGCAAATTCTTTTTTTTTTTTTTTTTTTTTTTTTTTTTTTTTTTTTTTTTTTTTTTTTTTTTTTTTTTTGTAATGT
>KZ806986.1:830305-843761 GCA_000696205.2 Oncopeltus fasciatus
GGAGAGTTCAGAAACTAATTTCAGGAATTCTTTCTGAAATATAACTGGGTTTGTTTTCTGTTTAGAGAATTTGGAAAGACTGAAGTTAATTTTTGGTTCATTTAGTAGCCATGGAGCTATAGCAGTTAGTAGTTGTGGTTGGGGATTGTAATGTGAAATATTTATTTCTGTTAGGATTTTTTTAATTCGGTTCTCTATAGGAGTTCTATAATTATTAAAATTTACAGTAGGGTGTGGGATAGAAGTATCAGAGAAAAGACTGAAGACTGGATGCGAAGGGTTGAAAATTATTTTACTGTAGTAAATGAGGGCCATTTGTTTTCTTCTGTATTCAAGGGGCATTTCTCCTGTCTCCGCTTTCAGGCTGATCGCGGGCGCAAATTCTTAAATAATAAATCAAACCTCCATGCCACATTTAATTTAGAAAAACTGAATAGACTATATTTTTCATAGTATAGTCTATTCAGAGATGCTGTAGAGCGTTGACTGACACACACACACACCCGTGTTTGCAGGTGTTTACCAACTAAACTAGACGATATACTGCGATTCAATATAAGACTCCATCATTTAAAAAAAAATAAATTAAAATACTATTCACGAAATTTTTTGTATGATTGGGTGTATTAGGGGTGGAGCACATTTCGTTCAGAAATTTATTAAGGGTTTATACATTTCTTTTCATCCACCGCCTCTCTCTCGCCCTCACCATCTATCTCTCCCACTCTCACCACTTCATCTACTCCCTCTGCCTCTCTCTACCTCCCTTAAAACGATTTCGCCTAACGCCTCAACATAAAAAAAAAAAAATAAATAATAAAAATAAAAAAATTCCTGAAGATTAAATATTACTTTATTTGTACTACTAATTGATTGTTTTAATTAATCTTCTAAGTTAATTTTGTTTGTGGGACAATCTGTATAAAGACATATTCTCTTACATTCATAACCCACTTCAGATTCATTTTATTGAAGACAAGGGACGCATGTAATACTATTTTATTTTATTTAGAATACAATGATGCCCAAATATGATAAACTTGAATTATGATAAGGACCAAATATATGTGAAAGTCCCATTCATTCATTAAAATATTAATTTTTCATTTACAGTAAAAATTGTAGCCTGAAATTCATAATAATTGTCATGAGCATACACCTTTAATTTTTTTTTTTTATAGTTTTATTTTTAGTTTTTCATTAATGAAAACTAATCTTTTTATTGATAAAGTTATATCAATCTTATTTATTTTTAAAAATTATTATTATAACCCAACCCTTATAAGGCAAGACAAACAAAGGCAAAGATTTGTCTAGTCATCATTTTTTTTGTTTTTTTCCTCTCAAAAACCAACTCTAAATAATAATGTTTTATTTGTTTTGTTTTTTATAGGTTGAAGATGAGAGAAAAGCAAGAGATCAGTTGGACCATGTCTTTCGAAAATTAGATATTAATCAAGATGGCGTAATTACTTTGGAAGAATTTATTGAATCATGCCTTAAGGTAAGCTAAGAGAAATTGTTTGAACACTGAATGAATAGTAATTATATAAGTCAATTGTACTATGCATTAACCCAACATAGAGCCCATATTTTGAGATATTATTCCTATATTTTTTGAAATAGTTTTTAATCAGGTTACACATTTTATATTAAAATCTATTTCAATTTTTTCACCTATTTACCAATATCACTTACTATTCGAGAAGTAAGTGATATTGATAAATATCAATATCATCTTATTCCATCTCTTATCAAATTGTCAATGAAATTGGGCAAGTAGCTTTTAACTTCAGAAGGAAAGTCTAAGTTTATTATTGAAAAAAATTCTGACTTAAAGGAGTGTTACCTGAAATGTAATTAAATAATAAAGTAAATAAAGTATAATAAAGTAAAGTTTTTTTTAGCGTAGCAAGTGTAATAATTATTTTAGAGTAATGAAATTCAACACAAATTTTTTATTCATAAAAGAAATATTTTAGAAGAAAACCGGGAAAATTTTAAAAATTGGAGATGGGGTTAACCTGAATCGTAAATTTTAGCATGACATTTATAATTTTAAAAAGAGAGGCTGAGTTCTTTATTAAGTAAAATCAGACAAGTTAGAATGGAGGACTACTTGAAATTTGTAATACATTTTTTTTTTTAAATTTAATATGTTTTTGAGTACTAACTTTTACAATTAAATAAAAATACATTTATTCCCTTTTTCAATTATGAATTAACAAAATAAAATTTTCAGTACAGATTTTCAAAGTTTATGGCCTGATAAAGTTTTGCTTATTTTCCAATATTAGATTTTTTAAAACAATTAATGAGAGGGAATATAATAAAAAATCTATCTTCCCAGCCAGGAATCGAACCTGGATCTCCTGCTATCCGGGCCGGTGCATTTACCAGTTATGCTACCAGGACGCGCTAGATGTCTCATTCAATTCCCTCTACACTAGCGAGAGGCTAACCCACGAGAAAGGCGAGAACTTCGTCTTGTTCTCGAAGGAGCTGACATTGTCAAGCTATTTGTCGACTCTCGTCACTTACTTTATTTAATTTTTCTTTATAAATATTTTATTTGGTTGTGGTATTTTATCCCACGTAAATTTTAAACAATTAATGAGAGGGAATAGAATAAAAAAATATCTGTCCCAGCCAGGAATCGAACCTAAATCTCCTGCCATCCGGGCTGGTGCATTTACCAGTTATGCTACCAGGACGCGCTAGATGTCTCATTCAATTCCCTCTACTCTAGCGAGAGGCTAACCCACGAGAAAGGCGAGTACTTCGTCTTGTACTCGAAGGAGCTGACATTGTCAAGCTATTTGTCGACTCTCGTCATTTACTTTATTTAATTATTCTTTATAAATATTTATTTGGTTGTGGTTTATTATCCCACGTAAATTTTAAACAATTAATGAGAGGTAATAGAATAAAAAATCAATCTGTCCCAGCCAGGAATCGAATCTGGATCTCCTGCTATCCGGGCCGGTGCATTTACCAGTTATGCTACCAGGACACGGTAAATGTAATAAAATATGTATAAAATATTTATAAAGAAAAAGTAAATAAAGTAAATGGCGAAAGTCGACAAATAGCTTGACAATGTCAGCTCCTTCGAGTACAAGACGAAGTTCTCGCCTTTCTCGTGGGTTAGCCTCTCGCTAGTGTAGAGGGAATTGAATGAGACATCTAGCGCGTCCTGGTAGCATAACTGGTAAATGCACCGGCCCGGATAGCAGGAGATCCAGGTTCGATTCCTGGCTGGGACAGATAGATTTTTTATTCTATGGTATTCCTTCTCATTAATTGTTTAAAATTTACGTGGGATAAAATACCACAATCAAATAAAATATTTATTAGTTTGTTTTTTTTGTTTTTAATTTTTGCAATTATTTTATTTGATATATTCTTTTATTTAAATCCTGAGATACTTGACCTATAAAAAAATGTCCACTTATTCTGCTACTAATATTTCCACTAATAATTTAAAAAAATATTGTGTAAGAACCTGTTGAATTAATGTAATTTGCAAACGACTTTTAATTATTGTGAAGGCAAAAACTTGAACACCATTTGGCATAATATGCAGGAACGACTAAATAATATAAAAACATGGTCTGGTACTAAGGGATTCAACTTATTAGATACTAAAACCGTCGGGGCATTATTCTGTAAAAGGAGAACAAGAATAATTCCAAAACTTTTCTTAGAAGGAAAATAAATTAAAATTACCAACAATGTCAAATATCTGGGAATCTGGCAGACAAAACTGCAAAGGAAGCAGCCGGTATATTTGAACCTTCTCTAAGTATCCTCGAACCAGATGACCTTAAAAACTGGCTAAGGAAAATGGCACTCTAAGACTGGGAAAATGCATGGATGCTAGAACCAGCACACAACAAACTGCGGAGTATAAAAAACACCACAAAAGAATGGAACACCTCCATCCGTGGGAATAGAAGAGAAGAGGTAATACTGACCCGTATGCGGATAGGTCACACGAACCTTACACATATACACCTAATTAACAAAGATCTGCCGCCTAAGTGTAATACCTGCCAAGTTCACCTAACAATCCAGCACATCATAGAGGTTTGCCCAGTTTATCAGAATTACTTCACTAGGGAAGGCATTGGAAGAAATATGGCGGAGTGCCTTGGGAACAACCCCTCTACAGTGGATGGGCTGTTAAACTTTCTTAAAAAAGCAGGTATAGCCTGGAAAATTTAAATTAAAGAATGAGATATTATTTATTATTTTAGTTAATAATAATTTATTTATTATAATTTATTAATGAATTAATTTAGGTTGTTATAGTGGTCGAAATAATCCTGATTCCTGTCTTTTATTAACTAATTTATAGTAAATATATTAAAGGGTATTTATAGGGCGTAATACCCTAGAAGTTGATTGCCCTCCAATGATCTACTACTACTACTAAAATATCTGGGAAGCTCTGTTGATAAATTACTGGTATGGCTGTCACACATTAAGTTTGTTTAATGTTTAAGAACAAGAATGCCTTCAATAACTTAATTTTCTAAGAATGATCAACAACACTTCTTAGGGAACAGACCGTACCAGCATGTTACTGCTTTATCGCATCATGGTCAGGTCGAAGTTGGACTATGGCAGTGCTGTCTATGACTCTACTAGTCCTTGTATCAAAAACCCTAGTAGACCTTATCCATCATCATCATCATCATCATCATGGTTTGCAGAAACCAATGAAGACGGACAATGGAAGGTATGACAGTTCTATATTCATTGGTGGTGGAAATAACCTTTTAGACTATTTACCTTATCCATCACAGTGGGATAAGACTAGCTTCCGGTTCCATTATATACAATCCGACTCCAAGTATACTTGTGGAAGCTTGCGAATTACCACTTCAATACAGAAGAAATGTAAAATAAGAGTATCTAAAAATCATTCATCGAATGATGCATTATTGGCAAAAAATTGGGAAAATTACTATAGCGATCATGCACGAGGAAATAAAACATTTCCCATTTAGATCTATTAATTACTTGAATAATTAAACTTATGTAGTTCAAATATTTTAATAAATTCCAAATGATGTGTGTTACCTTGTTATAATACTCCACCTTCATATAATCTGTCACTTCAAAAATAACACAAAAAAGATACAACACCAAAAATTATATATATAAATTTACTACACTAAAAGAAAAGTACTCAAACTCTACTTTCATATTCAACAACGGATATAAAAACTTAGCTGGAGCTATGGGAAATAACCTTGCTTCCAATATTATCCCTAATGACCTCCTAGACTCCATCCTTCCAAACGACATCTTGTTCCTTAAAAAATATGTTGATGGCCTGTTCATCATTCTTAATCCAGAAAAAATCCCGCAATCCCTATTGCATTAAACTCTTCCCACCCCATCTAATATTCACTATAAATATTAAGTCTAACTTTCAACTACCCTTCCTAGATACCTTATCATCCAAAACACCAATGGCTCTACCTCCACTGACTGGTACACGAAGCACACTTGCACAAGTCGTCTCCTCCATTTCAACTCATCTCACCCCCATCATCAAAAAATAAACATGCCCAAAAATCTCATCTACACATCACTCAAACTTAAATCTATTTACACTCGCCTCATCAAAGACCCCATCCCCTCCCTTACCAAACCAATGTTGTCAACAAAATTAATTTTTCCACTCCTAATTGCCATAGTTCATACACTGGCAAAACCAAAAACCCTATTCTTCATAGAATCAACAAACACAAAAATGTCATTATCAAAAACAAATGAAATCTTCCCTCACAAAACTTGCCATACATTTGACTTTGAAAACATTCTTTCCACTTAACCTTATGAACACAAACGCCTTTTTTTTTTAAACAGTACACACTAACTTACAACATAAACCAGTAAACGACAGATTTACAGAAAGAATTAGGATAGGTAGAATCGGGTTTCGGGGCGATCAACCCTTAGATTATTACGCCCGACAGAAAGAATTTCTTCAACTTATTCAAACATTTTCAGCCCTCCTCCTAAATCAACTGTCACCTAGATCCGTGGCTAATTATCCGAAATAATTCCTACATATTTTTTCCGGTATTGCCCCCTTTGATGCAGGCTCCTCTCCTTTTTTACCAACTCACATTCCCCTCCCTTAATTTTTCAAATCTTAACTCTCAGTCAGTAAGATTTGATCCAAGTGACAACACATCCCCTTTCGCCTTCATGATAGGTAGGTGTGGTTAACTTCCTACATATTTTTTTATTGTTTTCCTAAGCATTTCAAATCCCATTACATTTTGTTACGTCAAATTTTATATAATAATAATAATGTAAATCATATATTTTTTCCTTTTTCTCGTGTTTTCTTATGACATTGTATTTCAACAGTCCGGGAGATACTTACAATGTAAGCCGAAACGTCGGCAGATAATAAAAAATACAGTTTTCTATTTTGTATTTATTTTTGGATCAACCTTGACCGAACTCTAACAAAAAACAACTACTAATAATCACTACAGTCAAAAACAATCCAATTGAAATTAAATAGTTTAATCATAGATCGAACTGTATCCCCGTTATCTCAAAAACTTGTAGAACGGTANAAATAGAGGTATATTATCAAATAAATAATAACCAAATAATACAAGTTGGAAAGAAAATTAAAAGATTTCTAAAATTGTTCAATGGTCTAGTTAAACACTAGCGTCTCATTCGAAAAAAAAAATTTCAATGATGTAAAATCCTTTGGAAATGTTTGTCCTCTTAGAATTATTACATTCCTAATGATGCACAAAATAAATAGCTATTATTTAATGTTTTTTTGTTGGGGTTCGGTCAAGATAGATCCAAAAAAATACAAATTTAAAAAAAGTGTATTTTTTTAAAAATTATCTGCCGACGTTTTGGCTTGCATTGTAAGCCATCTTCAGGCCTATCATGAATGTGAACTTAGGGACAAGGCGTCCCCTCACGTATTCATGATAGGCCTGAAGTGGCTTACAATGTAAGCCGAAACGTCGGCAGATAACTTTAAAAAAAATACTTTTTGGATCTATCTTGACCGACCCCCCCCCCTCCCAAAAAAAATATAATAATAATATCTAGGGTCAAAAAACTCTCCATTTATAAATAATTATTGTTTGTTTCAGGATGATCAAATAGTTAAAAACTTACGAGTATTTGATGGTCCTTGATCTCCAAGCCCGGAATCAAACCGGGCACCCTTCTCTTTCCTCTAGCTCAGCGCCGGCACCATGCGCCAAATCAAAGACCTTCGCAGTGGCCGTCTAAAAGTAGTCCCATATGTTTGATACTTAATAGTAAATCTAGCTGATTTCAAGTTATAGATCCTGCTCTTACAAAAGCGATGGCTAAATTAACTATTTATTAAAAATAACTATGATGTAAGGAAACAAATAAAGGATGGCTTTTGCATTTAACTAGTTCAGGATTTGATGATAACTAGGAGATGGTTATGAGTAAAATTTATTTCCCCAGAGAAAGGTAGATAAAATTGAAGATTTATAAGTTTCCTCATTCCATAATGTTATTGCCTAATTCTAAAGAGTAAGAACAAGGAATCTTAACTTGCCTTGCTTAAATGTTTAGCCGAATGAGTTTCTAATTCAATAAGATATATTATTTGGATGTTTTAACTTATAGTTTTTACTTAGAGTTATTCAATGACTGTAATGAAATTTAGTAAAGCGAGTTTGAAAGTCATTTTTATCCCAAGTTTTAGAATATAGTAAACAAACAAACAATTATTTCCATGACTTTCCTTTGAAACAAAACAAATCAATTCCATCAAAACTGAAACGTAACAGTTAAAGGGGAGCAGTACAGGGCATTTAAGGCAATAGCTAAAGCTAAATAAGGATGATTGTTTTCCTGGAATTCACCTCCCATTCATGGAACAAAAAGAAACTCAATATAAAAGATTGCAAAAAAAAAATAAATAAATAAAAAAACTAGACATCAAGACTGGCATTTTGGAGAATAACAACTTTTTTTTTTTTTTTTACATACTTTTTGTGATATCTCCATTGGCAAGCTTTACAGAGGACCCCATATGTAATACCTTTGCATGAGAAAAATATACAGTCTTTTTTTGATTTCCCAGGTAGAGGAAAACTCTATTCTGTTTGTATAAGGCAGCTCATAACTTAAAATATATTGTTTTTCTTTCACTTGAGTTTTAAGTTAGTTTCAATAGTTTTGTATTAAATCGTTCGTATTTAGGAGTATGTCTTGGTATTAGATTTAAATGCAGATACTATACACAAAATATCAATCTAAGTATCATTTTTAGTTTCATAACAATTTACTAATTGTTTTGCATTATATATATTTATTTATTTATTTATTTATTTATGTTGATGAAAAATATTACGACAACTTTTTTTTTTTTTTTTACCTAAAAGCTATTGCTATGAAAGCTAATCTATGCAAAATACCTACAAATCAGGAAGTATCACAGAGATCACATTTTCGGGATCGTTTTTAGTACTTATTGATGATATTAATAGTCAGGTTATTGAAATGTGAATAATTATTTAAATTCTTATTAAAATATGCATTGCATACACAGTATACAATAAATACTCACAATTGAACCATTACATAACGTGACAATTCACAAAAGAATCTTATTTATTTATTTATTTTTACTATTAACACCTATACTTTCTCTATGTTAGATGGGAGAGATTAAACACTTATATCATGAAGCTAACTTTTTCTTTCTTGATAAAATCTTGTCAAGAGTGAAATATGAATGCACAGTGTAATTGTAAGAATCCCCATTCTAAGAGTCCCAAAAGACTTTCAACCATACCAGCACCTCTTAATGATAAAGAGATTCAAGTGAATATAGATAAAGCTGTTCAAATTTTAAGAATATTAATTAATCAAACATAATGAACAATCATGCACCATATGCAATGTATTTTCCTTGATAAAAAAAAAAGCCTATTTGTACTCAAAGAGACCATGTTTGTGTCATATCCACTCCATAAATTTAAATACAGGTATTATAAAGAAATATTTGTTAGTGCTTGCAATCATCATAGCTTCGAAATCATGACTTAATAATATTGTGAATTGTTTCATCTCTAGGAAACTTTTATTTCTATCAAATATAACTTTTAATAATTTTAAATTAGGATATAAATAATTTAGGTGTATTAAAGAAACTAAGAAACTTGTTTGGCTAAAGAGTTAAAAATGTAATTTGTAAATCAAATCTATTTAATATTTTACACTTCCAAATCTAAGAGCTGTACCAAGTACAACTAAATAAAACACCAATAACCAGTCGGTCTGAAATTACTTCACATCTAGGCATATTTGTCTGATTATACATGTTTTTGAATAAGTGTTGTTATTGTTTAAGGTCAATTAAATTGTTGTTGTTTGGAAGTTAATGAAAATATGTAAATAATGTAAATTACTATGTTAGTTTTTAAGGAGACAACAAATTTGTTTCCACATGAAACTAGGGAAAATTGATAATTTTGTATGTATGGATTTTGCATATTATTATTTATATTCAACATTGAATAATTACTAAATGAATAAAGATCACGAAAACAAATTGATTGAATTTTATATAACTCTAAAGTATTTAATATAGACAAAGGTTTTTTTTTTGTTTTTTTTTTAATTACTTGATATAATATGTCTATTCCTATTGTATTTGTATTGTTTTAACAAACCTTGTCGATAAAGCTGCTGCTGTAGACTGAAAAGTTCATATTTAAATCCATACCTATGACCTAATCTGGTATTTTTGAGATGTAAGTAGAAACCCTGAACTATCAAATCTTGATATGAAATATGAATTATGTATGTGTGTGTGTGTTTACTTGACAGGGCTTAATATACATAAATATAAAACCCTGTCAAGTAAAACAAAATATTATTAAAACGAAGTAGTGAGGACTCTTAATTCTATAATTCTAATTAATAGAAGTCAATTACATAAGACACTTATGTAATAAAATTTAGCTCATTTGTCGACAAAAACATCTAGAAGTAAGAAAGGTCTTACTTATTCTTTTTCTTATTGAAAAATTAAAACTAAATTTTATTCTTGTTACTAGCTTAATTCAGTTTTTAGAAAATTTGCAGATGCCCAAAAAAGCAAGGTGGCAACCAGTAAAGAAGCTAATCATTGTATCTCCATTGATATACTCTCCTGTCAGCAAATTGGATTTTTTATTAGGAATGCAACTACACCAATGTGCAAAGCCACACCAATTATTCTCTGTTTTTGTTAAAATAAAATAAAATAAAATTACAAAATGTAAACATCTCATATCAAAGTTAAAGCAACACACTGAAAAATAGCAAATTTAATAAGAAAAAAGAACAGACCAGTGAAATTCTCATAATTTTTTTTTTTAGTTAATGAACTTTTTCATTTCCGATAATCACCTTTTTTTTTTATTAATGTAATAACATTTATTAAAATTCTTATTTTAAATTGTTCATAGGCATTAAGGAAGTTCTAATTGTGAAGAATATATAAAATGAGAGTAACTAAATGATCCCTTTATGATAATAAACTATTATTAAACCAATATTATTTTTCAAATAAATAAATTATAATTGTATTTATCCACTGGTTTCCTAAGTATCAAGTATAGCTTGTTAATTATTTTGTATAGAAAAGGAACGAAGCCAAACAGTGAAGTATAAAGTGGATGATATATTAAATTTATTTGATAAAATTAACTGAGTTTAATTTACCATTGAAAGAAAGAATTTATCAATGTAGCAAAGAAAGTTTCATCAGATCTACTTCTTAATACATTCATTTTATCAAGATTATTCAATTGATTTAATAAATGTTTTTATTTATTAGTGTTAAAACACATCTCTTAAGTATCATATAAAATATCAAAATAATTTACTAATGCTAAACCACCAAGATAAAAAAAAAAAAAGTTTTTATTAAGATTTTAGGTTTTTGTTAATTGTTACTTTTTTAAAAAAGAAAACATTTTTGAAAAATCATTTTAATGGTACTACTTAGCTATATTATATTTAAATTACAATTTTGGTCACTAGTGCTTCAGACAGTTTTTATTTTTATTAAAATTTACTTTTTGTACTGGCATGTAATATTTGTACCCTTTAGTTATTTAAAGCTTAATAATGATAGAGAAATTTGAATTAGAGCTTTCATTACATATTTACATTTAGGGTCTCCTGAACCCATTTTTGTTTGTAGCTATGTTGTCTCAGAGTCAATGGATATTCATTTATGAATGCTTTAAAGATTGTATGTTTTAATAAGCACAAGGTCAACAAAAGGTCTACAATAAAAATGTTAAAGTGCAGACAGCCTTGGGAAAGAGCTTTATTGTCCCCTGAAGAAAGCAGGGCAGATAACAGGGAACTTACAAGAATGGGCAATAAAAAAATATTGATCTTTATCATGGATTTTCATTTATAAGATCTTTACTGTAATGGATTATTACAAATTGAATTTCAAAAATATTAAAGCAGATGGATACTTCAGAAGATATCTGAAATCGAAAATATTGATTTTTAGTTTAGATAAGCTAAGCATAGTAATCATGGCAAAATTTGACATGATTTTTCATTGAATATTTTTGTTTTAAGGTGAAAAAAAAAAATTTTAAAATTATTTTCTAATGTCTGTAGTGCACTGCTACATTGATAAACAGCTCATAGAACCGTTGGTTAAATCACTATGAAATTTTAAATATAAATTACAATTTTAAAAAAGAAAAACAGTGTAAATTTAAGTAAAGGCAGAAAATATTCAAATTGAAATTTAATTAAAAATAAATCAATTAAGGAAATTCTGCCCAGCTTTACTACAAAATTATAGAATATAGCCAGATTTTCAAAGCAAGAGGAAGGGTATTTTATAAGAAGGTTTAAAAAGAAAATATCTAAGTTTTACAGTACTTGATCAGTCGATATTAAATATTTTAGATTCGCCCCATAATAATATAGTACCATATGAACCTTGGTGAAAACAATAATTAATTATTCTTTCCCCAGCTGAAGTTTTAAGTTACATATTTGAATTAATTTTTCATATAAGTATTATATGAAATTTTAATATTGTATTTTAACTTCTGATTAACCACAACTAACAATAAAGTTGAGTGGCAAACACTCCAGATGTCTTAATAAACTGTTGAACAGTCAAGGTTTATATTTTATGTCTGAGATTGTGGCAATAATAACATGCTACCTCATAGATTTTAATAAAATTAAAGCAGAGTTAGGATAACTTCAGATAAAGCCATAAATCAATTTTTTCTCAGCAAGGTTTTTTTAAAGCTGATGTCTTAATTTTATTTAAAGATATATACTTGATTTATTTATTTGATTATACTCAATCACAACTTATGTGAAAGTAAAGTTTGTATAATTGACACTATATATTCAAACAAGTATATGGTTTCATGGTCTCCACTCCAATAATTTAGTTTTGAAAAATAGAACAATTTTTTAATAATCATGTGCATATTATATACCAATTTCTGTACTTTTTAAATAGGACCCACATCCAATAGAGCATTATATTGCATGATTAGGACTTAAGTTAACCTTATCCTTTAAGTCGGATTTTTCTAAATAACTATTAGATAGTCAGACAAAGATGATTCAAAGACTCATAATTACTATGTAAAATAAAACCCTTTCAGATGAGCTTAAGCCGTTTCTATTTCCTAAATTACTGCATAAATTTTATATTTATTTTTAAAATTTAGGAGGTTGATTTGTGCTGTGCTCACATAAAATGTATACACAATTATTTCCCTGTATGTGCAATTTTTAAATTAAGGAAACCAAATAAAAATTTAATCTTTTTTTCACAAACAATTAAATAAATTTGTTAAGGGGAAGGAGAAAAAATGGGAGTTATAAAGGAATATCAATTAAAAATTGTTAATGTATTTTCAATTTAAAAAAAATAACAAGTAATATATATAAGAAAAAAACAAGGAAGACTGAGTGATATCAATTATTACAGTTGAAGAATTGCTTAAAAAATCAAGCCATCTATTTATTAAAAGTATACAAATCTTCAGAAATTTTAATTAATGAGACTCTGGCTTAGCTCCATTTGGAGATCCTAATAATCCAGGTGCTGCACATTTGTGTCTTGCTAGCAGAAGGCTTTTGTCCATAAATAAAAACCTGTCCTGGACTATGGGTGTAGATGATGGCTACTTGTGAATAGCCCCTTCCTCTATGAGCAGAAGTGTTTACATAGGAATCAAAAACTTTTAAATAGAATGCAAAAAAAAAAAAAAATTTCTTTGGCTAAATACAGGAGTAAATTTATCATAACAATTTTAAAGTGGGATCTTATGTTATATAATCAAATAAATATTTCTCTAAATTATATTAATTATGAAAACATAGTAAGTAATAATAAATAAAATGTATTTTTTAAAAT
>KZ806986.1:861860-886193 GCA_000696205.2 Oncopeltus fasciatus
GGTTTGTAGAATAGATTTTTACATATATATATATATGTATGTATATATTTGTGTGTTGATTGAAAATCATCAAGGAAGCATCAAAGCAATAGCCATGATCAAAATGCGTAGCCTGTCATTTAAATCCAATTACATAATATTTAGTTTAAATGAGTAGTAGTTTCACTGAAAATCACGAAGCAAGAAAATAAGTCATAAATTGTAAAAACTTCCAACAAAAAGAGATCAATTAAATTTTATCTTGAAGAATGTAACAATTAAACAAAGAAAATTAAAACTGAACAAGTACTTGAGTACTTGTTGACAAGATACATATCTTTTTTTAAATTGTGGGAAATATAAATAGTGGTAAAGCCTTTAGAGCAACTTCTTAAAAAANAAAAAAAAAAAAAAAAAAAAAAAAAAAAAAAAAAAAAAAAAAAAAAACTGAATATCTTTAGTAATAATGTTTTTATAAATTAAAATGTAGTATAATTAGCATAATTTCTATCAGGAATTCAATGTTGGCATTCTTCATTTTTGGGAAGACAAACTCAAAAGGCGATAATTTTGATAAATTTCTTTAGTGATCTAAATTGTTTGATGATACAATGAATAGGGCAAGTTTCATATCCTTCCCAAAAATCAATTACTATGTGTGTGTATGCGCATTTGTGTATGTGTGTGTACACTCATTCATGTGTGAGAGAGCACGCGCATGTGTGTGTGTACATGCAAACTAGAAAACAATAACAAATACAAAAATAACGCACTCCTTATAACCTTATAACAGCATTATTCCTTTTTTTTTTTTTTTTTTTTTTTAAGGGGGGAAGGGGATTTTCATAGTTTAAAAAATTATTAATTAATGCACTTATTATTTCATACAGTCTATAAGTAGCTGAAATACCTGGCATTTAATAAATAAATTTTGAGATTTATTTTATATATAATTCAAGCTGAATGGAATTATAATTTTTACTTACGGAGTGCTACTCAGTAATAATGTATTCAATGCCATTAGAAGGCTATCCTCAGTAACTATTTGATTTAAGCATTTAGATAACTTTGGGCACAATATGCAGTGGAATTTTTCCAGAGGACTCACATTAATAATAAAAAAATCTTTTTCTAAATCTGTAAAAATTATTCACATAAGTAATTTTTTTAAATTATAAAATTTTTAGTTGCTGCTAAAATAATTTATGCTACTAAAGTTTACCTCAGGAACTGAACTATATTAGTTTAAATTTTGAAGAGCCACAACTCAGTGATTAGATCGAAAAAGAAACCTCTCAAGAGTATGATTAATATAAAAGGCAAGTCATAATCAATTAAACTCATTAAAAAAAAAAAAAGGATAAAGTACAAAGGAATACTATCAGACAACCAGAAGAGATTAAACATTGTTTTAAGTATTATTTGTTTAAAATACATTGATTTTAATTTACTTTTTATTGTGCTACTTAAATTGACATTCCATTTCATTAATGATATTTTACTAAACTTTTCAACAATATATTAAGTTCAAACAGATTACTAAATAACAATTTTTTTTTTGTTCCCTTGCTCTAAAAATTGTTAAAATTTACGTAGGATTAAATACCACAAAAAAAATATTTATAATATTACTAAATAACTATTCACTTTTTAATAATCATATGGCCTTTTCCTAGAATTTAATCTAAATTATACTGACGAAACTGACTATCAAATATACACAGATGGAAGCAAGGTTGGCAAATTTTTCGGATGTGCCAGCCTCATTTTTGGAAATCAAATTCTTTATGATGTATTAAAATTTAATTTATGATCAAATTTTACAAACAACCAGGCTGAACTATTCGCCATCCTGAAATCACTAGAACACATACTTACTGACAGTAAATCTACGTTAGATATGATCACAAACAGACAATGCCACTATCCCATAATCAAAGACAAAAAAGATTTTATATAACTTACAGACAATAGGTAACAATCGGATTAGTTTTGCTTGGATAAGAGGGCATTCACGTTTACATGAGAATGAATCAGCTGATAGAGCAATAAAGGCTGCATCCACAGATCCTTCCCTGACTGTGTGTTACAAACTTATCTCAAAGCAACACCTAAAACATCTATTACATGAACAGGCCTTAATAGATTGGCAATCAAGATGGGACAGTACACACAAATCTAGACACTTATACACATTTGTACCTGACATACAGGCGTTACTATAAGAAACAAAACACATGGTAAAACTTCTTCCTAGCTCAGATTAAACTCCCTTATCACAGGGTTACTGTCAAAGAAAAAAGATTTTCTATTAGAGTGGCCATTCAAAAATCTGAAGATAAAATAAAATATAAATTTTTGTCAGATTAACTTTTATGCCAAAACTATGCTACCAAAACCACAATAATGTCTTTTTCCATGAAAAGTTGCTGAAAAGTCTCAAGTGATACAATTATTCCAAAACCAAGCTTTGAAAAGAACCAGTTGATCCCAACTTACCATGGTTAGTATTCACTATATAAATCTAATTGTATTATATTGTTGCTATATTAAAATTGTTAATATATTGTTTCAATTTTAATTGTTAATTTACTTTTTAAGTTATATAATTTATATTTCTGCTTTTAAAATGGTTTAATATCTATATTTGTGTATGTCTGTGTGTTCAAATATAACTTATTGCACACCAAGTACTATATAACATAATGTAAACAAGCACTAAAAAACAGAAAACATTTAAAATAATGGATAACAGATTTAACCCTAGATATACCCCAAAAGTCAGGGTGTAATAACCAAGATGTTGATCGCCCTATGACCTGATCCTAATCCTAATCCTTACTATGATTAGTCAACAAATTTCACACTAGAAAAAATAATTAGAACAAACCTCCGATATCATCAATATTATCCCTAGCAAAAGCAAACATTATTTCACAGGAATTTATCTTAGTGAAATTAAACTGATCATTTGAGAATGGCTGCCTCACACTGTGTATTTCCTCTGGATCCCGTCTATTAACAGCCCTGTTTATGTTCAGCTAAAAAAAAGTTTATTTATATCAAGTAAAGCTAAACGAAAATTGATTATTTGTAGAATTATTTTATCAATAAAAACCTGTGCCAAAAATTCACAGCCCCCTTCAAGTTTCTTTGTTTCATCAATATCAAGCTTGTACCTAAATAAAGTTTCTTTTGATAACCACACTTTCTGAAGTTCTGAATCAAATTTAGATTTCTTGCAATCATTCCAATTAACAGTAAGAATAAAATCATTTTCGGAAAACATTAAGACAGAGTGACTAATACTTTGAAAAGAAGCCATTTCTATTTTACATGTCTGATTTTAGGACATTATATTAGCAAAAATACCGAATTCATTTACAAAAGCTCTAGGAACTAAAATCCTATCAAAAAGTAAGAGTGTAATCAAACTCTACTAAGAGGCATGAGAAAGTTTACCATCCAAGGAAGTTAGCAATATCATGTCAAGCAATTGGTTTGTAGAATAGATTTTTACCTGTACATACAAATCTATAGTTAGATTTAATTTAATTTTTGCAGCTAACCTCAAGTAATTACTAAGAACCTATGCTCGTTCCACAAAATTTACCAAATATTCGCAAGCTATAAAATTATATTTTGATTCCCTAACAAATGTTGTTTCCCTCCCCTTGAAGGCACACCCATTTTGTGTATTGAAATTATTTTTGAGATTTCTATTATTACTTACATAATTTATCATTAAAAATAAATTTTACATAATTAGTATGTATATATCGGTAATTAAATCAAACTAATTTTTAATTCAATAAAATTTCTGTGAAATTATCGACCTTAGTATCGACAGCTTTTATTTTAAGTTGAAATTCTGTGATAAAACTTAAAAATCAAGGAAACTAACTTCTTTACAGCAATATTAATGTATTTAATTATAGTCGAAATCAGTGGATTCACTCTTCTCCAAATAGGCTAAAGAATAATATTTTTACAATAATATCAATTTTTTTATAGTAACCTTCCCTTCTTTAGTTTGAAAAGATAAATCACTCATAAGAACATTGCTTCCTCTGTTTATTCACATATTCAGTAATATGACCAAGAATTTATGGTTTAATTTTACAAAATGGACCTTTAAAGGAAGAAGTCACAAACCTTGCAAGTTAATTAATGGTGAGATTTCTTGAATTCTTAATCATTTGATGAGTTGTTTGCTTACTGCTGTTTATTATTTTTATCTCGCTCTTTCTACTAATAACTCTTCCTCCCTTAGTTATTAGTATAATGGATTTAATTTCTTCTAGTAAAGACAAAAGCTCATGTGATACTTTAAAATTATTACTCACCTCTGGGAAGTTATGTGAAATTAAACATGCCATTGAAAACAAGGAATATTATAAAGATTTTAAAGATAATTTTAGTAGTAAAATTGCAGTATTTACTGAATTTCTTAATACTGAGACTCACAGAAATAATTTTGAGTTATTTGAATGCTGTGAATTTGCCATATTGTCTATTGCTGAAACAGCAGACCCCAATGATTGTATCTTAGAATTTATTGAGTATGCTGAGAAGCAAGATGAAGTATTATTCATAGTTATGCTAAAGGCGCTTAAAATTACACTCATGAAAGTAATTGATAAAAATGCTTGTGCTCTCACATGGTGCTTAAGTACCATAGTTCGATTCATCAATGACATGCCTCAAACTGAAGATTTCAAAGTAGAAGGAGATGAATACATTATAGCTGAAAATTCTGATTCATCTCGTTTAGTTATTAAGCTTTATTATGAAATATTTGATTTTCTGAAACCTGTTATGCATTATGTAATAGCAAATGGAGAAAACTACGATTGTGAAAGTAAAATAGTAGTTTTAACATTTCTCATAAAATTATTGGGTAGACCATTAGTATACATGAATTTAGATTACAGAAAAAAATGTAAAGGTGAATTTAGATTACTTGCTGAGCATTTATTAAATGAAATAATTAAATTTAAAGTAGAATTAACACATTTCTTTAATTTTGTTACTTCTTACAATCCTCATAAAAAAACTACTGTCACTGACATTATAGATATGGATTATAACAATGTAGCTTTAGGTGTATTGTATTATTTAATATTTGTAGAAGATTTATGTATGGATTATGTATCTTATGTATATCATCCACTGTTTATTCTACAAACACTTTCAACATTAGCTTTGGATATGATGCTTATTGATCATAGCAGTGTTGAATATAAAGGCCTCCGGATATTAGAATATGCTCTCAAAAGGGTAGTGGATTTCTCTTTAGATTTCAGTCTAATTCAGTGTGAATTATTTGGTAAAATTTCTGAAAGATTATCCCAAATCATAGTATATTCTGATGTTAAAGGAAACAGAATTTTGGGAGTTAGAATGTTCAGGCTACTACTAAACAAATTCAACTCCAAAGGTCGCTATTATATACTGTACAATATTCAGATTAAAATAACTAATCCCAATTTCATTGGCTACATCACCACGATAACTAAAGATTTTGTGATAGCTGCTCTTGAAAATAGAAAACCATTGGATTTAGAATATTTTACTGGACATAACTTACGAGTAATTCTTGCCAAATTTTGTGTACTGGAGAAAGGTGCTGAGAGTGATTTGATTGAGCTTGCTGACCAGATAATAGCTTCTTTAAATTTTGTTAGATTTCTCCTATTAAGGGACAAAGAAAATAATTTAGGTTTGTCAGAGTTTATCTTACAGCTAGAGAGAAAATATCTGGAACCATTAAAAATTGGCCTGTCTCTGTCTATTGCCCATTACAAATTACAGAAAACTGAACTACTAAATTCAGATCCGGGTGAAAAATTCAATGTGACTGTTAGTGGTTTACAGTTACCATCACTTTCAAAGGAACAGAAACTTAGTATTCTGGATTCAGCATTAAACACTTTGGATTTAATGGAAGCCCTACTTGTGAGGGTTGAAGAATGTCTCCTAGACTACAAACAAATTCATAATATTTAAATTAATTTTAATTTAATTATTTATGATTATGTGTAAATGTGGGAAGTTTACTGTTAAACCTCACATTGATCATACTTTTTGTTTTCTTAAATATAAACCATTGTAAATTTAATTTGTTTTATTCATTCCTGACCAAAATTTGCATTGTTATAAGGTTTTGTGTCAAAGCTTAATAAATTGCTACTTTCATTTTTCTAAAAATTAAGTTTGATTCTCTATAATTAAATATTAACTATGAGTCAAACAATTCAATTGTCATTTTCTTAAGGGAAATTTAAATAAAATAGTCGTTATAAATTATATTATATATGTATGATACTATTTTGGAAAACTAGTGGTTTTAAAACCCAATTTTTACACTCTTAATAAAAGTTTTTTTAGGTGATCTTCTCTAGATCATTGTCTTACATACTCAAAATATTTATTTTGTTATAGCCTTTCAAAGCATTGCTATTCTCAGGGTGATTTTTTCTGATTTTTTTTTCTTTTTAGCTAATTGTAAGAGGCCATATAAGTTTATTTTTTCTTATAGCAGAGCGTTTTTAACTTTTTGAAATGATTTGTTTTTCATGGTTGTAAATGGTTTAGTATTATTTTAAAAAATTCATGTGTCAATATATGAAACAATTAACTAACCTGAGTAAAATTTCAGTAGTCATGGAATTTTTCAGATTTGTTTTTCATAATATTTTCTTAATAAACTCATAAAAGTTGATCTTAATAATTTTCTGATTTTTTTAAAATAAAACATTAGTATTTGGTCTTGAAAAAAAAAATGTATACACTATACTTGCTCTTTAAAAAAAAAAAAAAAAAAAAAAAAAACTTATTTACATCTGTTCTTATGTTATTGTTTGTTAAAAATAAGTGTATGCCTAAAGCCTACTCTTGGCAAATTATACAACTATTGCTTGGTTAAATGCCTGTTAGCTGTTGTTTTTTTTGTTTTTTTTTTATTATTATTATTCAGTATTAAATTATTGATTCACAAAAGCGCGGGGGAGGTTCCTCCTTGAAACCAATCAACATAATAAATCTTTCTTGTAGGTTTGAAATATTGACAAATTCGTGAATTTGAATAATATTTCTCAAAAAAATTTTCTCATCTTACTTTGTATTTAGATAAAATGAAAGAATTTGTTATTTTTGTTCTGACTGTTTAGAAATAAGGGCATCCATATTATATCCTATATTATAAAAATTATAATCTATTCTATTAATCAAGAACTTATATAGTGATAAAATAAATCAGCAAAGAAGGGGAATACAGTATTTTTCTTAATGCTTACAATATGTTGAGCTCTTCTCCTGTAGCAAATTGCTCATACTTGTTTTTAAAAAAAACAAAAAACACTATCTTAAGATTTACCCGTTGAAAGTTTATTGCACAGCATTTTTATATTTCAACTTCGCACACTGGTTAAGAGTGGATGAGTGTTTGTTGGAAATATATATATATATGTATATTTATAAAATGCTTGTATAGGATTGCCTACACCTAACTAGTTTGGACAGTTCTCTTTTGAATGGGTCGAACGTTTTATTTATCTGGGGTTTCTGGTCAATTCCTTTCTGAGATTCTAACAAGAACAGGGTATATAAGCATAATTGCCCCTACTAGGATACAAATTAGTTATAAATTAAAAATTCTGTTAGACTGATGGGCGGGGAAGAAGGGCAGGACGCATCCTGAGTTCTAGTGCCAGAAATGAAGATGCTTTTTTTGATCTCAGTTGAAACTATGACGATAAGAGTCATAGTTTCAACTGAGATCAAAGATTAATTGCCAAATTCTTAGTTTATTCTTATCTCATGCTTTAACCTCCATATCCCTTCTCAGCTTTTCTATTTTCTTCATTATCCTTTACAATTTTATAGATATAATCAATATCTTTTAACTATTGACGAAGCTGAAAGCATTCTTTTCTTTTAGCAGGTTTCTTAATGGGAAATCGAGCAATTCACATTTATATCATAATGCGAATTTGAAAAGTTTCATCATATCTTTACTAATCTTGCATTGGAAAATATAACTATATGGTCCATTCAAAATTATATTTTCAAAGGATAGCATAAAAAATGTTGCAATATAGTTTTATACATTTAATTTTCTGTAAGTAATTTCCATCATATATAATAAACTTTTCCATTTGTTGAAACCAAAATTTAAACCAGCCTGCTAAGTTTCATCAGGGTGTTAGACACATTCCTTTTCCCAAGCCCTCAGAAGGTCCTGGTCACTTGATAAACTTTCACCTTAATTCTCACGTGTGGGAACTGCGACAAGCCATTGGGAGCAAGGTCTGAAATTTAAGGAGGGAGCTCAAGACTCTGGTTTGGTGAGTTAGAGCATTGTCATGGTGGAGATATTAGTTGCTCATTCTTATTATTCTTTAATCGTAATGAAACGCTTTGGTCTTCAAAGACTGTGAGCTTAGTTAAGCACTGATAAGTGTACCATTTAGCTCTTTTGTATCTGAAACCTACCTCCGTAAAATAGCGAGCTGAACCAGAAGAGATCATGTCAGGAATGATAAGATTAGAGAACAGCTGGGGGTTGGCTCCATAAAGAATAACCTTGAAAAGAGACAGCTTAGATGGTTTGGACATCTCTGCCAGTTGAATGAGGACCGGGATGCCATAAAATACTTTGAGGGCCAGACCAACAGGGACACGTCCCAGAGGGAGACCCAGACTCAATGGACTGACTACATCTCAAGTGTAGGAGAGAAGAGAGGAAAAAATTGGAATGCCATGAGGGCACTGGCTCGGGATCGGGAGGCTTGGTTTGCCTAGACTGAGGCACCTCCACACTGAAAGGCACTAAGGAGGAAGAGAAAGAAGTATCTGAAACCACTTACTGTACAATTCTGCTTGATCTGAAAATACAGAAGTCACTTTTTCTTTACAAATTGAGATTTTCTAGTAGTTACAGGTGTAATCCTCTACATTAAATGTCGAACTTTTTTTTTTTTGCTTTGGTTGGCACACCCTATTTGTACAGCCAAGTTTTTCCACCTATTACAATGCTGTTCCCATTTTGAGATTGTATCTTAGCAGAGTTTCAGTATCCTTTTTACAAAATAGAAAAAAATAGACTATGCACCATCCAATATCAAAGTTTCTTTATATTTAAATTTGAATGAAGTGCAGAACTTCGTCTAACATTTCCTCACAGCAAAAATGTTTTTTCTGTTTCCGATGTTCGAAGTCTCCTCTTTTCTCTGTGTTCAACAGTGTGACATTTTCTCTTTAATTTTCTGTGTACCTATAGGATGTAGGCTATAATTATTCAATGCCAGTTTCATTTCTTCTAAGCATTTTAAACCACAAAAAAATCATATCTCTAAACTTCACTCTGGGACTATGATACCATTGTACACTAATCTGTTACTGTTAATGAACAACTGAGCTCAAAGATGTTTTGCTGGTGTCTGCTTTCCAGGAATGGATATGTTTGCAGAAACTTACAGCCTCCTGGGTCTTTTTTAAGCCACATTGCAAAATTTTTGTAAAAAANAAAAAAAAAAAAAAAAAAAAAAAAAAAAAAAAAAAAAAAAAAAAAAATTATATATATATAAGGGTTATGTGTTAATTATTTTAAGTGGGCCAATAGGATTGGGGTTAACACTTATCCTTAATTTATTTTTGTTTTTAACATTACATACATAATATTGTAGTTAAAACAATAATCTGTGGTGTCTGGAGCATTTATTCACAATTACAAATATATGCATAAACAAGCACAAACAAAATTTAAAAGTCTCCTTTTGGTGAGTGGTAAGAAGGATGGGAAAAAGTATTTTTCAAAATTTTGTTCATAAGACCAATTTTTTTTTTTTAATTTAAGTTTTAGCCTCCCATTAACCACTTAGGGTCATGGAGGGAGGGGCTATCTACAGGTTTCCATCCCATTTTAAATATCCATGGGTCAGGACAAGCTTTTACTAATTAATTAAAGATTGTCCTGGGCGGGATTCGAACCCGCTGCACCAGGATAATGAGACTCGAACGGATCCCATGAGCTACCCTGGCACTCCTAAGAACTACTTTAACAGCAACATTCCTTTGAAATTCGTTAAATACAGTTATTAGACCCATCTCTCAGCAATTAAGTAATTCAAATCTTAAATTTTACTTCAATTAAACGAAGATTTTGATTGATTCATTATGAGGAAGTAGACTCAATAGCATTAAATTAAATACTTTATTGTTTATTAAAATCTTCTCTTAACTCTTAGATTTTTATACATATGTGGTTGAGATTTAATTCATTGCTGGCTGATGCAATGGAAAATAATTCAAGTTTTTCTTATCTAATTTAACCTTAACATGATCTACACAGTTATTTATAATATTGAAGAAAAAAATATTAAGGGACATTTCATAACATCTCAGTGAATTTGAATTAATTTAAAAGTTAGCATCTAAAAAAGTGCATCTTATAAAGTAAATATAACACAAACTTCTTCAGATAGAAATATGTTTCTTTTTCAAAAAAGAAAATGTATTAATGAAGTTGTCCTAAAATCATCTTAGGGAATAGGTTTTTAGCATCTTTCAATGATATAGCCATTGTTGTGAGGTTCAAGATGCCTTCTTCTTATTCCAGAATCTCAACCTGCAGGTCAACGGATGTAAAACCAAGTATTTGAAAAGGCTAATGGCAATGAGTAACTCTCCAGAGAGACCATACATAGTATTGAACATTTCTATTTTAAAAGAGTTGAAGAGTATGTTTATCTGGGGTCTCTGGCCATTTCCTCAAACTGTGCTTCCAATAAGGTGACATGGGCATTATTGCCTATACCTGGATAAATATTTGGTCTGATTTATTAATACTATAAGGCTCACTTGGTTGGGGCATTTCTGTCGTATGAATGATAAGAGAAAAATTTTATATTTTTGTAGAATTTTCTCTTTTAATATAATTTAGAGGCCAAGAATATAATTTGAATTGTTAATGTTTTGATTTGGCTTTTCCCTAAAGGTATTTACTTTATGATGGACTCTGTGCCATTTGTTTAACCCTTTAATGGTCATAAGGAGTGGACAGTGGAAAAATAAAAGTTGCCTGAATGAAAAAATACGACTGGTGGACGAAATTTCTGTGATAAAAATCATGGTGGTGAAAATATCGCCTCTGACTTATAAAGGGTTAAAACATGTTTGGGTTTACATTAGACTAAGATTGAGGCAAATTGTGCATATTCATAATTATATGTTTATTTTATTGCAACAAAGAACATTAATATTCTTGGTATATAATTTTTAGATTATACTTTAAATTTATTTTTAAAAAGTACACTTGTTTAATGTCATAAACACAAACTGAGCCATTGGTTTCACTCCAGCTCAGCTTCAGTTTAGTAACATGAACTTCAACAGAAAAATTCATGTTTCTAAAGCAAATATGAGAAATATAGGAGTGTCATTATACGAGTCACACTAGTACCGTCATATATTTTATATAAGCAAGGAAAATTTATTGAAATATGTTTAGAGAATTTACTGATACTTAATATTTTAATGGCTTAAAACTCACATTTGTTTCTATATCTTAACAAAACTTGATACTTATTATTATTAAATTTTGATTTTTTTTATTTATTACAATGAGTAAGTAACTATGATGTTGAGGATTTCTTAGTTTTTATAGTTGTATGAGTAATTAATCTTAGCAATCATGCTGTAGTTATTGATTCATGTTGAATCATAAGTACACAAGATGAATTATGTTCATTTTTTTTTCTATACAGATAGAACACATGTTCACACTCTTTTGTCGTGATTTTGAAGGTAACTCAGAACATGCAATTCACTTCTACCCAGAAATTCTATTTATTTTTAATAAAAGTCAAAAGTAAGGAAAACTATCAGGAGAAGTATCATGTCTCGAATCATTTCAATATTTGTAATTCCTTTCTTATCTTTAAAACAACATAAATTATCGTCTGCTTAAGTGATATATCCACATTTGTTAAAAACTGCAATGTCAGTTGGAAGAAGAAAGCTGGATGTTTTTAATTTTAAGAAATGTTTCTCATTTTTATACTCCAAAAAGCTTTAAATAAAAGTTTTAAATTATTTTAAGAAGGCTTGCTTTACTCTAAAGGTATGTAAATACTTACAAAGGAAATTGTGGATTATTTTTCCCCCTCCCCCCCATTTTTATACAAAATTATGTTTACAAATTGAATATTTTAAAATATTAAAAAAAGGGAAATATACTTATTTTAAGGAAATGAAAATTTTTTTAAACGACCATTTCTACCTCCTTGGAAAATTTTCCCTTTTAATGAAGTTCAATGAAGAAGACCTACTCCATCTCTCAATTTGGAATAAGTTTATTCTTATTAACACGGTTTAGCCCTCAATAGCCAACTTCCAAAAATAGTTCTTACTACCTTCAGAGAAAATTAAGTATTCTTTAGACATTTTTAATACTTATTATTTACTGTTAACAAGTAATTTTTATATTTGTTTTGTAATAACTACTTTTTTTTTTTTTAATTTCAAATGTTACTCTAATTTTATTAATTAATTTATACAGCACATAAGCCTAGAATCAACTAATTTTAATCCTAATAACAGTTTATATTTAAAATTAATTATAATATTTATGCTAGAGAATTAGTCAGGGTTTCGTTCAGGATCAGAAAAATAAAATACTTCATAATTATTTTATTATTTTCAACTTAACTTGTAAGTCATCAATGTAACCATAGAGATCTTCGAGGGAGGTTTATGGTCACATCTCAGAGTGCAGAACTATACTGAGTTCTGAAAAACACCAGTTTAGTTCTGCCCACTGTGATGTGACCAGAAACCTCCTTCGGAAATCTCTCCAAACATCATTATTGCCTTGGTGATGACAAGTTAAATTGAAAAGTTGGCAATAATTATGGAATATTTTATGTTTCTGATCCTGGCCAAAATCTTATTAATTTCTGCAGCATAATACTCGGCAGCCAACTATATATTTATTTTAATAATATAGTCATTTATTTTTCTTTTACTTTCAGGTTTGGTTTATGAAAGACGGTGTCTTTCTCACTCTTCTGATAAGAAAAGTGACCAAGAGGGAGGGACTCTGGCTTCTGAAAATCAGGCAGATGAACGCAGTGATGTGGTTAAAAAAAAAATTTTAGCTGCCTCTCTTCCATTTGTACATAGTCATGGATGGACAAAAGCAGCACTGAGTGCAGGTAATTTAATTACTATATTCAAAAGGAGAGTTTGTTGACGGTAGATATTATTCTAAGATGATTTTAGTTGGGGTTCGGTCGAGGTAGATCCAAAAAAACAAATTAAAAAAATGTATTTTTTTAATAAAGGATTATCTGCCAACGTTTCGGCTTACATTGTAAGCCTTCTTCAGGGCTGTAGAAATACAATGTCATGAGAATACAATAATATTTGAAATAATAGAGAATTATAATATAATGTGATATCAAGAGTATGAATGCAGAAAGCTAAGACAATTAAAAGTTTATGAAAACAATTTTAAAAAGAACCAATTTGAAAAAACGTGCAAACAAACAACTTATTGACAAGAAAAAAAATTGAAATATCATTAAAGCAGTAATTTGCCACACTTACCTATCATGAAGATGAGAGAGGACGTCCTGTCCCTAAGTTCACATTTCCATGACTAAACTATATAAATTTTACTTTTTCTCAGAGTGAAAAAGTAAAAGGAGTGGGGGTAACAGGTACAAGGCAGGAGGAAGGTGTAAATGGAAAGCGGCCTGTTACAAGAGAGGGCAATAAAAGGACAAAGGATAAAAAGGGAAGGGTATTATTGGTAATAAGTGACTTTGGAACTAGGAAAAATGTTTTGACAGGTTTATTGAGACGGAGGGCTGATGGTTTTTAGAATGTTAAAAATGTTAGAATAAGTTGAGGAAATTTGTTCTATGTCTGTTCTGTCGTTAACTGGATAGTGTTGTAAGTTGATGTGAACGGTTTCAGACAAAAGACGTTTGTGTTGATAGGGTTCAGTGGAAAGAATTGTTAAGCTATCGAAGTCAAATGTGTGTGCTTCATGAAAAACATGTTTGGTGAGGGCAGTTTTTATTAGTTTATTCTTGATGTCATTTTTATGGTTATTAATTCTGCGGGAAATCGGGTTTTTTGTTTGTCCAATGTAAGAACCTTGGCAATTCGGTGTGGAACACGAAATTTTATAGATGACATTAGTTCTGTTAGGAAGGGGGATGGGGTCTTTGAGGATGGTGTAAATAGATTTTAACTTGTCATTGGTGGAAAAAGAAAGCTTGAGGTTAGGAAAAGTTTTTCTGAGAGATTTCTTAATATTTTCAGACAGTTTTGGAATATAAGGAAGAGAACGGAAAACAAGGTCGTTATTTTGTGGGAGGGGGATAGTTGGAGAAGAGGAATTAAAAAATTCTTTGACAAGTTTTTTAATGGTGTGAGTAGGAAAACCATTGGACAGGAGGATGTCAGTAACACGTTTAATATTTTTTCTGTGGAAAATCTTGTCAGAGAGTGTTAGTGATCTGTAGATGAGGTTTTTGGCCACATTAATTTTTTGATGGTGAGGGTGAGATGAGTTAAAATGGAGGAAACGACCTGAGTATGTGTGCTTAGTATACCAGTCAGTGGAGATGGAGCCATTGGTGTTCCGGATGATAAGGGTGTCAAGAAAGGGAAGTTGATAATCCGATTCCTTTTCTATGGTAAATTTCAGACGAGGGTGGTATGAATTAAATGCAGTAAGGATCTGGGGGATTTTTTCGGGATTGAGGATGAGAAAAAGGTCGTCGACATATTTTTTAAGGAAGAAAATGTCGTTGTGTAACGGGGGAAGGATAGAGTCAAGGAGGTCGTTAAGGGTGATGTTTGAAATTTCGGGAGCAAGGTTATTTCCCATAGACCGTTAATCTGGTTGTAGTATTTACCTTGGTATAGAAGGTACCCGGAAGTACAACAAAGGGAAAGGGACTCTAGGTAGGCCGACCGGAATAGTGTAGTATGCTCACGGAAGGTATTCCAATTTTTATCAATTATATGGAGGGATTTGTCTATAGGAATGTTAGTGAAGAGGGATTCGGCGTCCAAGGATCAAAGAATGTATCCTTTAGGTATAATTAAAGAGTCCAGCTGTGTTTTCAGATCAAATGAGTTTTTAATATCATAATGGTTTTGTCGGCTCAGAATTTGTAAGGATGGAAGCAGAAATTTGCTGAGCTTAGATGTGGGAGAGTTAATATTGGAGACAATGGGGCGAAGGGGATTATCAGGTTTGTGTATTTTGGGAAGGCCGTAACATTTAGGTGCTAGAGAATTATAAGCAACAGGTTGTAATATTTATATTTGTCTATGTGTGGTTCGTCACGTAGTTTTCTTATCTGGTTATTGAACTTTTTAATGAGTGTTGGTGTGGGGTCTTTGTTGTTTTGGGTGGGTGTGTATGTGGTTTTGTCTGAAAGTAAATTGAGCATTTTGTTATTATACTCATTTCTGTCCATAATGACCGTTTTATTTCCTTTATCGGCTCTAGTAATAATGATATCCTTGTTAAGGTTTTTTTGAAATTTTCAGGTCGCTTTGAGATCTGAGGAGAATTCGAAGGAGAGGAGAGAATCTTCAGGTTTAAAGGAATGTAGGTGGTTGGTGATAATATTACTCACTCTAAATCGTGACAATTCTCTCTCGTCTTCACTAACAGATTGACGGGAGTCTCTATAAATGGATTCTAAATAAACTATTAATTTCGGAATATTTGATTTAGAATCTTGAGGAGGAACTGAGAAATTAGGACCTAGAGATAATATTTTCTGAACAGGAAGGGGGATATCTACAGAGGAGATGTTATGGACCCAATTGGGGTCACTAGTTGGATATATAGTGACTGTGTCATTGAGAATTTTCTTCGAAGATGGCTTACAATGTAAGCCGAAATGTTGGCGGATAATCCTTTATTAAAAAAATACATTTTTTTAATTTGTGTTTTTTTGGATCTACCTCGACCGAACCCCAACTAAAATCATCTTAGTTTAATTACTATACTTGTACTACAAATTCATTTTGTTATCTATTATTGTTAGTCAATAAATGTTACACTTTTCACTTTATTTTAAGTCACTTCAGTAAGAAAAAATATTCAATATCAACTTATGATCATAACTGAAGCATAGGTATTATTTTATCTTTCTTTCACTCATGACCCTGTGATTTTTATTTTCTCCCTGCTGTTTCTTTCGATCTGGTAATGAATTAAAATTCCTTCATGTCAGCATGGGGACAAAAATTAAATAATCAAAACTGCATTTTATTTACATCAGTTAAGAATGCATGTGGATCCTAACTTTTTAACATCTAAATGTGTGTTATGACATAGATTATAATTGGAAATAACTTTATACTGTGTAAGAGAAAATAAGGCTGGGCACTTTATCTTACCTGTGGTCAAAATTGTCTAAAGGCTTTAGGCCATAGGAAGTACTAACCCGTGGGTTGCTTGATTATTTATTCTTCCACCTCCTTTCATCCCTATCACCGCTTTATTTTGGTTGGAATGGGTTAGGGGTTCAGTTGAGATCCAAATTTTTAGTTATTTGACCAAACAAAGGCAAAAAAAATTACCCTAGTGGTTGACATGCCAAAAAAAGAAAGTATTTTCCTTGTAACAACTTAACTAAAAGTTCCAATGTAACAGTTGATGAAACTTTACATAATATTCCCCTAAAGTCTTTTTTAACTTGGCATATAAGTGTATCTCCAGGAACATTAAGTTATGTTCAAATAAAATTCTAATTTCCTATATTTTATTGTTAATTGGCTAAAAATTTCAACCTGTAGCAAAATTGAATATTTCTGAACATTTTTGTCTCTCTTGCAACACTGTAAATGATGAACATTGCCTAAATCTATCTAAATGTATTATAATTATCTTATGAAAGATATTCAAAGCATTGGACAACCAGGATTTTTCAAATAATGAAATAAATTGTTGTCAGCATATCTGCCCAAAAAGTAGGAGACCCGGGTTCAATTCCCGGCTGATGAGGTAGTAAGATTTTTTTATCTGGCTTCCTTTGCATTTCTTGTAGAAAATTAAACATGGGATTACTAGTACAATTAATTTCATTATTTCAGAAAGAAATATTAGAAAAAAATGAGAGTCTAACAAATAGCTGACAATGTTAGCTCCTTCGAGTATAAGACGATATATTCGTCTAGTTTGGGAGTTTAGACTTGGTGTAAAGTGTGGGGAGTTGGAGAGATTATCTCTCCTAGACCTGCCTTGATGGTGTAGTGGTCAGCATAACTGCCCAGAAAGTAGGAGACCCGGGTTTGATTCCCGGCTGAGGTACTAAGATTTTTTTATCTGTCTCCCTTTGCATCTCTTTTAGAAAATTTAATGTGGGATTGCATACCACAAGTAATTCTTTATTTAAAAAAGAAATATCGAAAAAAATAAGAGTCAAATATTTCTTGTAGAGGATTTGTCTATGATTTTTGAAAGTCTTCTATTAAACTATCAGATTTGTCAACCATATATCTACTTAATAAATTTACAGAGAAAGGATATTTCTTCTTCAAAAAATTTAGATTTTAGAATTGCATTATTTCATTTAAATAATTTAAGTTTTCCAAAATATCCAAAAATTCATCTCTTGTTTCAGCATAATATAAAATATTCACTTTAAAAAAAAAAAAAAGATTTCGGTGTTGTCATATACATCTTCCAGCAAATTATTGCTTCCTTTGTCTTTCCATAAATATTTATTTTTTCTCTCAGGCTTATCTGTTTCTTCCTTTCCTTATGTACTAGGCTGTTGTCTCTGCAATTGGACACAATATCCACTTTAACCATGTATGGGCTTGAGATGTTTATTTGATAGGGATTTTGTGAAACATAAATTCGATTATTTTTTTTAGCTTTAGATGTTTAATTTAAAATTTATTTAATTCCTGCTCTATTGAACCCTGATTCTGTAATCAAAATAATTTTTTTAAATGTAATTTAACTGTAGTATTAAATAAAATGAAGAACAGATCAATGTTGTAAATCTAGTTGATTTTGCCAGAAATATTTTTAGTGGCCTATGGGTCAATAATAATTGAGAACCAAGATAAATTGAAGTTAATTTATAACAAATGAGTACACCTCAGCATAATTACAGCTAAAAATCAAACCTTACTAATCAAGCCCTTACTAATTAATAAATAGATAGAAAAGATAAATTATTTACAAAGAGGCCTCAAAGTAACTTGCTTTATTATCTGCATTTGCTTTATTTTCTGTCACTTAACTTGACATTCTGAGACACGTGATCTGACACTGACTAGAGGGCCGTTGGCAAGTCACTTTTATAACTTCATGGAAGGGGCGAAGCAAGCCTAGAAGAATTCCCTTCCCATACAGGTCTGGTCCTCTTGTTGCATGCTTCCTTTCCTAGTCTTTAACAATATATAATGTTGATAGTTGTGTGGCAACTAAATATAGCAATTTTACTATCCTTAATGTCACTATAATATATCTTCATTATTAAAATTATTTATTTGCTGAAATATTTAAATTATGTAAAATATTTTCAGGTGCTGAGACACTTGGGTTACCTGGAATTGCTCATGGACTTTTCCCTAAAGGTGGTGCAGAGTTAGTCGAATATTTTTACCATGTATCCAATGAAAATCTAGTCATTTCACTTATTGCTCTAAGTCATGAGTATACTACTGAGATTTCTTTGTATGTTTAATTTTTGTATGTACTTTTTTAATAAAATTTTCAACTTTTTTTATTATATTCAAATAAACAAACCTTGCATACTACAATAATAATTTGATTATTCATTATAAGCTTTTGTCTAAAAATACAGTCTAATATAAAAAAACATTCAATATACAGTTCAGTTAATTAAGTTTATATGGACAAAAATAAATGAAGAAAATACCTGAAAACTTTATTTAAAAACTAAAATTGGTTTTGAATAATTAAGAAATATGTATTATTTAAAATTTAAATAACAATATTTTTATATAATCTATTCCTAAAATATTGAGATATTATTTTTTATTAAAAGCTAGGAGAGTAAAGGATTCCAGTGTGGAGAAAAGTATTACATTTAATGATAATTTCCAGCCAATTTAAATCATTATTTATTACAACATCTTTTATGCCTTGGTGACCATAATGGAGGAGATTTAATATTTGAAATTTAAGTGAACTTAGAATGATAATTTTATTAGACTTATATAATATGTTATTATGATAGGTAATTTCTTATCTAAATTTATAATAAAATTTTAAGCTATTTGGGATATCATTATACTTTTTTGGCCAACCTTCTGTAGTAAATCTTTTTAATAATTTTAGATCCTCGTCTTATTGACTTTCCTCTCTCACTTTATCTAAACTTAGGCTTTGTTCTATATCAAGATCTATCAAACATATCTTAGGCTGTATAATGTTATCTACAAGTCAAACTAAGTCCAGTTGAATACAGGTATTAAGTCCTAGTATACAAGGAGAATTAGAATTGATAACAAAAATTCTAAAAAACACATTCTATTTTTATATTGAGTATTTAAAGATATTCTTCCAATGACCTCTAGTCTTTCCCCAGTATATGTGGTTAATTTTTTATTTGTTTGTGACAAATTTTCCTCGGGAATGTTTAATTAATGATTTCCATAATTTGAAATTAACAATGTTCGCCTGAGCTCCTGTGTCTATTTTAAAGTTTACTTTAATTTCATTTTCTAAAAGAAGATTTACACTCCATTCTGACTTATAATACTCCAGGGCTTCTATTTTATTAATGAAGTATTTGTTAATGTTTTCTTCTGAGGAACTCTTAATTATAGCTTTAACATTTTTGATTTTTTTTTTTTTTTTTAGAAACATTGCGATCCAAAATGTCCCTTTTTATTACAGGAATAACAGGTGGCATTAAATGCCGGGCATTTGTTACTAGAATGGGTGTGACCACATCTACTGCATCTTACTGAATCAGAATTGTGCTTTTGATTAGATTTTTAAATTTATTCTGGTTTTTATCATTAAAATTTCTAACATTTCCTATTGGCCTAGTGCTATATGACTTGTTAATTTTTTCCACTCTGTATAAAGAATCACTACCACTTTTTTATTATTTTTGATTGCTCCCTGGATTTTTCTATATTTATTGCAATTTTTATTGTCTCATCAAGAGTTTTATCATCCGACTCCAAAAGTCTTTCCCTTAGAGAATCATTATTGATACCACATATAAATAAACTTTTGACAAGGCCGTCCTTCAATTTATCAAACTCACAATTTGAAGCTTTGTTTTTTTAAATCTGTTACAAAATGTTCTAACTGTTCCCCTTCCATTTGTTTCCTTGTAAAAAATTTAAACCTTTCATATTCCAAGTTTTTTTTAGGTAAAAAGTAATCTTCAAACCTATCTAATAAGTTTTTAAAGAGTTTTTCTCCTCCTCTTTTAAATTAAATGAATTAAAAATATGTAAACCCTCATCCCCTATCTAATGAAGCAACTGAGCACATTGTGTGGCTCTGGTTTTTTTCTTAATTTCTGTAGCTAACAGATAATTTTCAAATTTTTGTCTTAAAAATTTCCTAATTGGATGAAAGGTTGCCGCTAAAATTCATGGATTGAATTCCTTTGAATTCCATTTTGCATTTGTTTTTTAAATCAAGTATCCCAAAAATATATAATATACTATTTTTATTAACATTTATTTTTTTGGGTTAATTAAAGGGAAAACATATTTATTTTATTAATAGTTTTAGTAAAGAGGAACATTTTTAGAATTAATGCCACAGTTCATAATTCTAACAAATATCAAACCATTACCATTTGGTCTGTGGTAGGCAGGAATAATTCCGACTGCACCATGTCATGTCTCTGGGGAGAGGGATCAATACACTCAGAGAGCTGAGATGAGACTGACCTTTATTGCCCTAGTAGTACTTGTTATAACTTGTTATCACAGAGCCAATAATAGTAAAATAAAAACTTAAGAGAATAGATGGACTGTCAAATCCAAGGAACTATTATGGGTCAAGAATGAAATTTATAAATTGTTTATGAAAGAATTATTGAAAAAATTAACATCTCTAGTTACAGAAAATAAGCTGGTCTATTTGGGCCTAAGTTAATCAGCTTTTCACTACTACATGATTAGTGACTTTCAATAACCTTAGTGGAAAAGTTACAAGTCCTCAGACGATTAGTTGGATACAATGAGCAAAATTCCAGTACTACTATTATTTGATTTAATATAATTATTGTATATAAAGATACTTTTGGCCTACCTCTACTTCCTGTGGCCTTCACAGCTGCAGTGATGACTGACTTTATTTTTTTATTTAATACAATATTGAAAAGTGTTTTCCCTCTTCTTATGTGATTGCTTCAGAAGTAATCTTCCAGGATTCTGTCTGTTTCTCACTTCATTGTGTAAAAAATTAGTTTTATAAATTTTCTTCTTCATCCATCTGTCCTTAAGCTTTTCTCACTTTTCTAAAATGTGTGTGGAATTTTAGGAAAAATCCCTCCAGGAAGGTTCTTGTTGGTGGAGTCGAGGCAAGGTTAAGAATGATTCTTCCTTATAAAGAACGATGGCCTGAAGCTCTTGCTCTTATGACATTGCCTCCTAATATACCAATTGCACTCGCTAATGTACTGACAATTGTAGATGACATTTGCTATTATGCTGGAGATAGATCAGTTAATGTAAGTTAATATATTGGTGTATGATTTTCATGCCAAAAGTTTTATTATAGCTTTCAAGTGAATTAATGGTTAATTGACTCTTAATCATTTATAATGGATTGAAAATTTAAAATTTTAGCAATGACATTAAATTCCTCATAATTAAATAGCTTTGATTTTTTATTATTTTTATATAAAGGTTATTTAAATATAATTTTCTCCATTATTTTTTATGTAACCTAATCTCATGATTAGTCCAAGACATTTTTGCCACTGAGGATCATTCCTCAGTGGCAAAAACGTCTTGGAAGTGCTACTTTCTTCATCATTGCTGTGTTGGGAGTGCTGGTTTCTTCACCATTGTAACTTATTTTTATTTTTGTTAATCACCTATCTAAGTGAAACTGTCTTAAATAAGTCTACAGGTTACCTCAAACAGCTTGTGTATTCCTCATAGACTTGCTCTTTGTCTCCCTGAAATATTGTTTTCTATCTCTCTTTTGTTCAACCTTTAAAAGTCTAGGAATATGAATACCAAGTTGTTTATTAATAATGTTTTACAGCAATTAAGAATATATATTTCGTATTTTTGGAGGTCGATGTGTCACTTATTGTTAACATTTGGTAAGGGGTTTAATAATTTTTGCAAAATCTTTTATAAATTTCCTATAGTATTCTAAAAATCCTAAAAAAGCTTTTAATTCTTCTGTTGTTTTAGGTATGGGGTATTTTTTTATTACTGTAAATTTTGATCTGTCTGGTCTTAATCTGTCACTCAAAATATTATTTTCTAAATAAGTTAATTCTTTGTGTAGGAATTCCTTTTTTCCAAGTTGAATTTTTGAAGTTTGCTTCTCTCATGTTTCAGCATGTGTTATTGTAGACTGGTGCAGTAAATGATTATGTCATCTAATATAGAATACAGGACATATAGTGTGTGTATATATATATAGGGATGGTGGAAGATTATGTTTATGCTAGTACACTTCTGCAAAAACATTTAATTGTGATTTGCTTCAAGTCCACCATGAGATAGTTCTGAGGAGATTAATCACTTTTATGGTAACAAGTATGGTTAAACATTTTTAGTGATTAGACTATTAATCCAAGCAAAGAAATTTCCGTTCTCAGGACATTTTTGCTGTTTTTTTGTTGTTGTTTTTTCAATATATGTTGGTTATTATTTCAAAGCAGTATTTTAATGCATGAAGCCTACTAGAAAGTAGAAAGTGGTAATAAAGTGACAAAGTTAGTGGCTGACAAAGTGAGAACTTTTTCGGTGTTAAAACTGTCTATACCACTAAATATGTGACGGCGAAAAAGACGGTCGAAAAACATAATTATGTATAATCGAATTTAGAATTTAAAAGGGTTTAGAGTAGTTAACCATTTTTGTGTGAGCTTAGTTGCAAAAATGTGTCCAACCCTATTTGGCCCATGGTTTCCTTCTTAGAGTTCATTAACTCTCAGTTGCTTAATAACTATCAGTGCTTCGTCAAAGGATATGACCAAAAAGGCCACCAAGACATGACGTAGTCAGCAAGCATATTCTATCCCATGTAACATACCTTCTCCTTCTGAGATCTTTGAGTGTCACATCCGCCATGTAAGGCTAAATACCTTACAGTTTATGTGAAGCGCTCCCGTTTCAAGCCTAATTAAAGCTGTTGTGGAGGAATCGTATGTATACAGCTCTCTTTGACGTCATCATACGTAGCTCCCCATATTACAGACACACAAGGGAATGCTTCTGAGAGGAAACAGAGAGAGTAATTTTCCTCGAAGNGTCATTTTATCATTTATTAAGTTCATTAATATATTGTTTCGGATGGAGGCTGGTGTTCCCCACAAAAATTGTCTGTATCTACTTCCGTTATTTCAGGTTCTGTCATTTTAGGTTTAATATTATTATAATTTATATTATTATTATTTTCCAGCCTTCTTGAATAATGGAATCTAGGTCCACATGGAGGTAGTTGAGGTAGGAATCGGTGGTAATGCTTTAGGTCTATGTGGTCTTGTGTGATTCCTTTGGTGAATTTGTTTTCCTGCACTTCTAGGAGTGAAATAGTTTTGTCCCATCTTAAAGTTGGAGGTGTTAGAGTTAGGGGTATTGGGCATCAGTCTCTGTACCTGTCACTGAAAATGGGAAATAATTTGTATTTTAACAGAATGAAAATTTACATATATTATTAAGATAATTGTAAAATGAACAATTGGTGCATAGAATTTTTCAAAGAGAAGTTTATTTATTGAGTTAAATGGAGTAAAATTATTCTATTCTTTTACCAATAAAGCCAAAAATAAAATCTTTTGAGGTCATTACTTTGCGTAGAATGTTTTGCAGAATCTCTTATCATTTTCTGTTTCAAGTTATTAGGAGAATCTCTTGACTGATTATTTTCCTCTTTTTATTTTTCTGAGAAACTACATTATATGAAATTTAAGGATAATATGACTTCAGTGGCTGTCTCGTATCACTAATAAATCATATAATTCTCTTACATCATTTGAAAATCCAACCCTGCAGCCAAGAAAATATTTCTCTTATGTTTGGTAGTCAACATAAATTATTTAATGTTTGTGTTGTAATATTTTTTGAATTAAACTATAGGTTTCATATATATATAGGATTCTGTCTGTTTCTCACTTC
>KZ806987.1:0-10863 GCA_000696205.2 Oncopeltus fasciatus
GACGTCCTCTCTCATCTTCATGATAGCCCTGAAGATGGCTTACAATGTAAGCCGAAACGTTGGCAGATAATCCTATATTAAAAAATACATTTTTTAAATTTGGGTTTTTTGGATCTACCTTGACCGAACCCCAACTAAAATAATCTAAGAATTCAATAATAATATAGGACCTAACTTAAATGTTCCTACTAGATTTTGCTTAAAACTTTGAATATGATTTTGATGAATGAATTCTGTCAACTAGTGTACAATTAGTCATTCAATCGAGATAGAATAACTCTTGCTTGGAATGATGTTTGAAGAGGTACACTCCTGCAAATTGATGGCTGCCGTGTCTTCGAAGGCCCTCCGCGGGGAGTCAATGAGCCTTGGCCTTTCCACAGTGGGCCTCATGCGAAATGCAAAACTGGACATTGATAGGAATAAGCACGGTTTAATTTGGCAAATAACCCTGTTGATGGGAGTCTAAACAGCGGGCCGGTATGACCCGGGGCCTGGGAATTAGCAATTCGAATGACCACGCCTCGAGCTGAGCTCACCACCATCATCCAATCACCGATTTCTTACGGTAGGTTCACGTCATCAATTTGTACCAAATATCGATTGGCCTACTGCTCTGTCCATTCCCGGACCAGCTGTGTGTGTGTGTGTTCCCGATTCCAGGGCGAGACTGACTGCTCTATCACCTGAATTTAATGTTTCACGAATAGTTAAGAAGAGGAAAAGGTAACATACCAAATATTTTATTTGGTTGTGGTTTTTTTATCCCACGTAAATTTTAAACAATTAATGAGAGGGAACAGAATAAATAAATCTAACTGTCCAAGCCAGGTATCGAACCTGGATCTCCTGCTATCCGAGCCGGTGCACTTGCCAATTATGCAACCAGGACGCGCCAGGTATCTCATTAAATTCCCTCTACATTGGCGAGAGCCTAACCTACGAGAAAGACGAGAACTACACTCGAAGAGGCTGACATTGTCAAGCTATTTGTCGACTCTCGTCATTTACTTTATTTAATTTTTTCTTTATAAATATTTTATTTGGTTGTGGTTTTTATCCCACGTAAATTTTAAACGAAAGTTCACGTAAATTTTAAAGACGAAGTCCTGGTAGCACAATTGGCAAGTGCACCGGCCCGGATAGCAGGAAATCGAGGTTCGATTCCTGGCTGGGACAGTTAGATTTCTTATTCTATTCCCTTACATTAATTGTTTAACATACCAAAATTCAATGTATGCAAAGGTTCGGACAAAACTGGTCCGAATCACCGACTCAGCTTTCATTATATACAGACTACTCTTCTCCTTAGGCACAAATAAGTATAAAGCACATGTTCTATATGGGAGATAAGGAAAATTCATTCCAGTCGCCAAACTTTTTAATACTAAACGGCCAGTATAACAGTATGGTTGTCGCGATTTTTATTTTGCTACAAATTTATATGTGTTTTCAATTGAAAGAGATGCAACAATCTCCTCTCCCAGAATCATTAATGGGTTTTTAGTTTGATGTTAAACAATAGTTATAGTTTAAGAGTAATCAAATGCACAATTATATCAGTGTAAGACCAATTCATTCAATCCCCATAGATGAAGGTTTTAAAGCTGCTAAATGGAGATCTTTAACCCATTTAAATATTTTAAAAATGAGCTAAAACTTTCATGTTTGTCAGGTGTGATTATGTGAGAGGTGTGTTTATTTTCCTGGCTGTTGGGAGGAAGTGTGTTGGCCGGCATCAAAGGGAGCGGTGTGTGATGTGCCGGTATAAATAGTGGGGGGGGGGGGGTTAGGCTGAATGGAGGTGTCCGGTGGGGCGGTAGTCTCCCCCCACCCCACAGTCAAGGACTAGTTTCGTCCGACCCGAGATGAAAGGGGCCGCCTGTTGGGTGGCCCGCTGTAAGGACCGTGCTGAAAACATACCCGACTTGCTAATCCCCAGCCATCTGTATCGCCGATCCGCTCTGCCCGTGCGACTTACTTGCGGAGAGGATGTTTCTGTCTCCCCATAAGACTCATCTGGGATAACAATAGGTTATGAGGAGAGGTTAGTCAGGAATTCAGTCTTGAGAGTTGAAGAATTAAAAATTAATTTGTAAAAAAATTGTTTTTAATTATTTTCACGTAGGCTTCGACGGTCGTCAGAAGTATTTACCGTTTCTTCTTCCGTTTTGGACCGTGTTAAATTGGTGTTATTTGCCGAGTTTTCGCACATCATGTGATGGCTTCTTCAGGGCTGAAAAAAGAATGTTTTCTGAATTCTCTATTCAGCCCTGAAGTACCCATCACATGATGTGCGAAAGCTCGGCAAATAACACCAATTTGACACGGTCCAACCCGGAAGAAGAAACGGTAAATAAATTATTTTCGCCGAAGTTATGGCTTAAATTTCAGGCCTTCATCAGGGCAAATGGGGTGATAAGTAGAAGAGAGACTCCTGCTCTTCAGTAACTAAAACATAATTTTATTTCATATTAGAAATTCTAGAACGATTTTTTTATAAAATTATTTAAAATGGTTTTAATGCGAGGCTTTGTGCGCAAATGGTTTTATGATACCCGTAGTTGGAAAAGCAAGAATATGACGCATGAGATGTAAATATGTGTAATGCTGACGTAAATCAGACATCATCTCTCAGGCGTCATACGGGAAAATCGTTCCGCAATTTTCCATAAGAAAAACAAATCAGTTATTCTAAAATGATTTTATTTGGGGTTCGGTCAAGGTAGATCCAAAAAAACACAAATTTAAAAAATGTATTTTTTAATAAAGGATTATCTACCAATTTATGTTTCGGCTTACATTGTAAGCCATCTTCAGGGCTATCATGAAGATGAGAGAGGAGGTCCTGTTCTTAAGTTCACATTTCCATGACTGAAAGGACGTCTGACAGGACGGATAATCCTTTATTAAAAAAAACATTTTTTTAAATTGTGTATTTTTGGATCTACCTTGACCGAACCCCAACTAAAATCATTTTAGAATAATATCTACGGTCAAAAAACTCTCCTTTTGAACAAATCAGTTATGATTTAGTCAATGTAGAGCAGGAGTATCTCTCTCTGTCCTTCACCCCATTTGTCCTGATTAAGCCTGAAATTTAGGCCGAAACTTTGACAAAAATAAGTTGAAAACTTTTTTTTTTACAAATCAGTTTTTAATTATTCAGCTCCCAAGACGGAATTCCTGATTAACCTCTCCTCAAAATAAAAGTTTATCTAAGAGTTTTTCAACATGTTAAATTAATCAAAATGTTAAGTCAAAAGAATTAACACGCTACAGCTGCGAAAACTAAGCCGATTTTAAAAGAAAAGAAGTTTAGGCTATTAAACGGTTGGATTCGAACCCGCATTTTCTTATCACTAGATGTGCTAATCTCTGCACTCCATGAACTATAATCCCGACATGTAAACAACTTCTCCCCAAAGCACTCCTAGAGAGGAGCTTATCTCACGGGGGGATTAGCACCCACGAAGTACAAACTTAAGTACATCTGGCTAGTGATCATAAAACACGAGTTCGAATCCCGCCGTGACTAAAACTTTTTTTATTTAAAGTGACAATTGCAAATCATTTTTACTGGGTTTCTTAATTTTGTTAAACAGTTATTCTACAATTAATTTTTTTTAAATCACAATCAACGGTTAAATTGCCTATAGAAAGATGAAGGTAAAAAGTAAGCTCAATGGTTCCTGTGTGCCCTAAAGAATTTGGGGCATGAGAGGAATTTTCATTTGAGCCCTTCCCCCTCGATTAGATCATGCCTGTTTATAACTTACTTCTTCAAAAATGTTTTCTTAATTTACTTAATGCTGGTGGTGTCTAGAATTCGACTTCTAACCACTGGAATAAACCCTCCTAACCTAGTACTGTCAGTGTGACACGTGTAAAACCTCCCCTCTCCCAGAGGCTGACATATGTCCCGCCTAAACGGGACTAAAAGGCTTCTAAAAACTAAAAAGAAGTAGGTAAGCTGAGAAGTAGACAATTTGGAACAGTAGAAGGGCCACACGCCATCCACTTTTTTATATATGGTATAAACCAGCAAAGACAGTCAGGATAAGTTGGGCGGGTTTTTTAAGTTTTTTTCCCCCCCTTAGCGACTGAATAGCCACCCAGCTATTCCAGGTCCTGAGAGTACTCCCAGAATATGGTAGCTCGAGATAACGATCTGTTACATCTGGGAAAAAGAGATAACTCATCAGGCGCGAACTGAAAAAGTCCTGTAGATCAACTTGTGGAGTCTGCTCGCTCCCTAGCACAGTTTTATATTTTTAGTTGTTTAGTTTGTTTATGTGTAAAATTATTTACAATACAACTGCAAAATAAAAATTGCAATCTCCTCCAAATCTGATGTTAACTCTTTTGAGGTGTGATTAAGCATAAAATCAATATCAAGAAAAAATCACACACAGGGCAGCAGTCATTGTTATTTACTATTTGTACTTATCATTTGAATTTTAAGTGAATTCCTTTATTTTTTTTTACATTTTTATTTTATGCATATCGACTAAATATATAATTGACGTAACCCACATCTTTCTGAAAATTAAGTTCGTCGTAAATATTTATTTATGTACCAAGATTTAAAGACTTAAAACATGGTTGCTACTGCTGGATTGCTAATTATTTTTAATATTTTTATAAACCCCAATCTCAATTAATTATTTATGCTGCATAAAAAATATTTTCGAATGATTAATGCCATAACAAGCAATTTTCCATCCGCTTAAATACAGATTTCTTCTTCATTTCTATTGAGATTTAGATATTCAGGAAACCCCCCCCCCCTCCCACCATTCCTCTACTCTTATTTACCTAAATACAAAATAGTTCAGATAGAATGTTCCATTAAGATTTAGGGAATTAGGTACCCCCCATCTCCTCCTGATTTTGCTAAATAGCAACTCAAGTCTTTCAAATCATGACAGCTGTTTTGGACTCATTGTGTTCACACCAAACTGTAGTCTTTGATTTTTTTTTTTTTTTTTTTTTTTTATAAAGTGTAAAATATCATAGTTTTAGTAGTAAATATTTCTTTTTTACGATTATTTAATTCCTTTTACTAGTTTAATGGGGTTTATTTAAAACCAGTTTTATTGCTTTCCAAAACAATTTTCAACAGAATAGTTAATATTTTGTTATTATTGTTAATTTTACAAACATTTATAGATAATGTTAGGTGTACTAATAATTAGTATATATCACCCATTCAAGCTATTCACATTGGTACGTACGCAATTTTAAAGTAAAATAGAGAACCTGAATTGGATATTTAATTTATTTCTGTCTCTATGACGTTCATGGAAATTGGACGAAGGAAAGGGTAAAGAAGGAAGTTTTATAAAAAGACCATTCTAAAAATAACCGCATTATTAGAGTTAAGAGAATACTTATAAATATATACAATGAAAAAGCTTAAAATCTAGCTTTCCAAAATTTTATTTAGTAATATTTTTGCGAAAAATGCTTATTAAAAAAATTATGTATATGTCAATTATAAACCATGGAATATTGGACAGCCCTAATTTTTTTAAAAATATAAAAACCAAATTCTTCGTTTAAAAAACGTGAATTTAGTTGTTTTATTTTTTAATGTTGTAGATGCTAGGAACATGTACAGACAGTTTAGATATAAAGAAAGTTCCTAGCAGGATCGGTGTAGATCGGTAATGATTATTTTCGTTATGGATCTAACGTGTAATAAAGTTTCGTCGTGGAACTAACGTGAATAGATTGATTTCCTTTTTAAAAAATCATCTAAAAGCTATTAAGATAAATTGAATGAACACTGAAATATTTTAAAACAACAATTCCAGTTTCGACCGATATGTTTGTGCCCATGTTTTTATCTCTAAGGACAATAACAAAGAAAGCAGACGTAATGCGCGAAGTAGCTCTATATAAACTCGGGGTGCCAGCGAAGGAAAATCACAGAAAAGAAGATCAGAGAATCGGCACAAGACTACAGATCCCTTGTTCCGACTGAGTCGAATCGATCTGTTCGGCTGATAGAGACAATCAGTCGGATCTGTCTCGTTCACTAACGAACAACATATGTGTCACGGCGGGGTTTCATCCTGACAGACTTTGTACCTCTGCCGTTCAGCTTATAGTTAGACACGGAGGGAGGTTATGTTTGCCCACATAATTAGCCTGCATGTGGAGTACCATGTTCCCCATATGGGTTACCTGCCCTTACTTTTTCATTTAGAAATATTTTATGCTCTCCTGATTTAAATTCATTTACTTTTACTTATTCTGTACTCAAAGTATAAATATAAAATCTCAACATAATTTAAAGGTTTTGTGATTATTTTTTTGAAATAATCTTACTGAAATTTGAAAGTATCCATTCTGAATTCCCAAACGTTGCACTAGGATTTAGGTCTCTCCCTGGCCAGGCTTTTATCAGAAACAATAGTATAATACCATAAGTGTTGAGAGTAGGATGGTTAAATCTTTAAAGTTCCTCCATTAATTTTTAAAAGTTTTACTTTAAAAATGATGGCTTCTATAACATAGAAATAGCCTAATGCGTTTGTGCATATGTATGTAATTAAATGTATATACCGTATTTAACTCTATATGAGCAAAGGACCAGAAAAATACCACAATATTTTTTGGATTGTCTAAAATAATTATGTATTTTAATATATGTCTTCCAAAAATGAAATGCTAAATAAGAACATTTGCTATAATAAATCTATAGATGGTCACAGTAGGTTCGCACCTATACCAATGACGGTTGACGAGTACAATATCTTGAATGGCTGAATACCACCTATTTTTCGTTCTAATGAAGACTTTTTGACCGTAGAGAGTATCAGTAGCGTTTTTGTTTTTCCTTTTTTTGGGTTCGGTCAAGGTAGATCCAAAATATACAAATTAAAAAACATGAGAATTTTTTAATTATCTAGCTTACATTGTACGCCATCTTCAGAGCTGTTAAAATACAATTTCATAAGAAAAACGTTCAAAATAATATATTAAATGACTTACATTATTATTTTTATTATTATTATTACATTGAATAGAATTGCCAAAACTAAAAATTAAGTGATATCAAATGTGAAAAAAAAAAAACATCTGTGTAGAAAAATCCTATCATGAAGGCGAGAGGGGATTGAGAGGTAGAGTTTGGAAATTGGAAGAAATTTTTTGAGATGTACAACGTGGGTGGTGGAAAAGTGGGGGGTATGAGGCGGTAGGTACAAAGGGAGAGCGGCCTGCATCAAAGGGGAAAATACCGCCAAGGTAGGCCCAAAGGTAGGACATTATTGCGGATAAGTAGCTTTTGGAACTAGGAGAAATGTTTGACAGTTTTATTTTGAAGGAGGGCTAATGGTTTTTCAGAACGTTGAAAATGTTTGAATAAGTTGAAGAAATTTGTTCTATGTCAGTTCTGTCGTTAACTGGATTGTGTTATAAGTTAATGTGAACGGTTTCAGATAAAAGGCGTTTGTGTTCATAGGGTTCAGTGGAAAGAATGGTAATGTTATCAAAATCAAATGTGTGTCTTTCGTGAATAGCGTGTTTTGTGAGGGCAGTTTTATTACTTTTTTCTTGATGTCATTTTTATGATTATTAATTCTACAGGAAATAGGGTTTTTTGGTTTGCCCAATGTATGAACCATGGCAATAGGAGTAGAGCAAGAAATTCAGTAGAGAACAATGGTTCTCTTAGGAAGGGGGGTGGGGTCTTTGAGGTGGGGGGTGCAAATGGATTTTAGTTTGTTGCTAGAGGAAAAGCAAGCTTAAGGTTAGGGAAAGTTCGTAATATTTTCAGAAAGTTTTGGAAAATACGGGAGTGGTTAGAAAGGTCATTATTTTGGAAGTGGGGTTTGGTTTGGTAAGTGGAAAAATATAATTCGTTCACGAGTTTTTTTAATCAGTGTGCGTAGGGAAACCATTAGAGAAAAGGATGTCTGTCACATGTTTAATATTTTTGCTGCGGAATGTCTTTTCAGAGAGTGTGAGTGATCTGTAGGTACAATTTTTGGCGAGATTTATTTTTTGATGGTGAGATGTTAAAATGGAGGAGACGACCTGAGAAAGTGTGCTTGGTGCACCAATCAGTGGAGATACAGCAATTGGTTGCTTGATTGGTCTGTCTGCATTGGTCAAGATGGAAATCAAACTTAAGGCTGACATCAATGAGCGACAAGGGCAGTGAAATCTCAAGTTATTGTCGCGTCTTAGACAGCTTTGGCTAGGGGTGGAAATTACAGCCTGCAGAAAATTTAATTTTCTAACTTCATGTACTGTACAATTTTTACAGAGAATATTAATTTTATATTAAGGAACACATTTAAGTGTATGAATTCTAGCATTGAGTCCCTTCTTTTTAAAATATAAAACTATATGAGGAAGAATTAGTCGGGAAGCTCTGACCAATCCAGCCTCATACAGTTCTACAAAGCAATCTCCAAAATAAAAACAATATACATTACATTTACTTTATATTAGTAGCCGTGGAATGAATTTACTTTAAGTTGAAATCGCATGATTGGGTGGGGGTTGGTTAGTGGATGGCCAAATTTAAATAATAGTTAATATTTTGTTATTATTGTTAATTTTACAAACATTTATAGATAATGTTAGGTGAAGAATTTTGTTATCTATTTATTTATAATCCTATAATACTTTTTGTAGAAAGCGAATTAGGAAATAATTTCAGAATTATCTTTAAATATCCTGGGGGATTGATTCCTTCTTTTAAAAATGTAAAGACTAAATTTAGTATTTAATAAAGATATAATGGAATGTCAATGTCTAGAGCTCAGACTTTTATTTTATCTCAGCAATTTTATCTTCTCCATTAAAATTACTTTAAATTTTTATCTAAGCCCACCTTTTATGAAAATGCTAAATCTGATTAATCTATATGTTTAAAAAAAATACATGTACTAGGAACACTAAAGAAGGTTTTTTTTGTTTTTTTTTTAATGAAATTCGTTGTGGTTTTTAATTTCTCGTTGAAGTTTATACAAGAAATGCAAGGGAGTTAGAATAAATAAAAAAATCCCGGCTGAGGTAGCAGAATTGTTTTATTCTAACTCCCTTTCATGTCTTGTATAAACTTTAAAGAATGTTCTCAGTATCATAGACAATTAATATATTTACTAAAGTTTGTAATAATTAATTAATGGTTCGAAATCTATAAAGACAAAATTTGTATTTTGTTTATTGCTTAGTTTTCAGATACTTTAAGCTTCTAAATAATTCCAATTGTTACTTTATTATAAATATTTTACCAAATTTAGAATATCTGGTCAAACCTTCATTACTAATAAACTATTATGCCACCAAATTAGGCGCTCAAATTTAGCCTAATTTGGGTTGTAGTAATACTTTCTTCTAATCAAAGAATTTAACATATTTTAAGTAAATGCTTTTTACAAATGATTTGAAGTCCTACTACTTCAAATACTATAAATTACTATTTTTAATTTTAAGTAAATAATATCGATAAAACATAAGAAATTTTTTTTAATAGAGAGCAGATACGCAGAGTAACCTTTGCTCCTAATAAGATTTTATTGACTGTAGAAAATTACTTAGAATCATTATTTTATTGTTTTGTGCAAAATGTATAATATCCATTGATCCTATTTATTTAGTAGTGATTGTCTGCGTTACTTTTTAAGGTCAGCTCTCAATTTTCATTATAAAAAATAAAAGTTTCTGAAAAAAAGTTTTTTTGAAATAGTTCAAATTTAAAACTGCTGTTAACTAAATTTTTATTCATTTCAATTTGATTTTGTTTTCTATTTTTGTTGACTTTTTAGCCGATTACAGTATTATTTTATCTATTTACTTAAAGATGTTATTATCCATCAAAGTACATGTATGCGAATAGCTTTTATCGGAAGTAAAATAAAAATCATGACTAATATTCAATCTTAAAGACTTTTTCAATTAAAAATAATTTTTTTTAAATTAGCTTGTCGAGTTTGTAAAGACACCTAGTTTAAGAGCAAACCCTGCGATTTAAATTTTTTTGGACTTTTAAACTGTTAAAGGAAAACTAGGCAATTTTCAAAGTAAACTGTAGGGATAGATAAGCCTTATACAATGACATACGACATCTGTTTAGTTCTTACTCCTCAAGTGTGAAGACATTTTATTTGAATTATTTTAATGCGATTTTCGCATCGTTAAAATGAGCATATGACGCTTAAGGGGTGAATATGTTTTGTTTGACGTCAGCATGAGACATACCACTCCTTAGGACATATCATTCTCGCTCTTTCCAACGATGGATGTAAGAAAATCACTTCTGCTCAATACTTCGCATTAAAATAATTTTTAAAGAGTGTCTTCACACTAGAGGAGTACACACTAAACAGATGTCTTTTGTTTCAGGGCATAGATGTAATAAAGCAACTAATTTGAAGTGCACTGTGATTAAGAATATATTTGAAAGCAGGCATTCAATCCTCAATTGCTTTATTTATTAGTGATATTTACACTACTTTTATAGTTTTCTGTCATCATTCATTTGAATGTTTACTATTGTCTAATATTATGTTAAATGTACCGACAAAACGTGTAGAAAGAACATTCAATAATAATACAAAAGGAGAGTTTGTTGACAGTAGATATTATTCTTAGATGATTTTAATTGGGGTTCGGTCAAGGTAGATTCAAAAAACACAAATTTAAAAAAATTTATTTTTTAATAGAGAATTATCTGCCAACGTACATTGTAAGCCATCATGTTGGCCTGTGGACCTCAGTCATGGAAATGTGAACTTAGGGACAGGACGTCCTCTCTCATCTTCATGATAGCCCTGAAGATGGCTTACAATGTAAGCCGAAACGTTGGCAGATAATCCTTCATTAAAAAATACATTTTTT
>KZ806987.1:10871-21386 GCA_000696205.2 Oncopeltus fasciatus
ACTTAGGGACAGGACGTCCTCTCTCATCTTCATGATAGCCCTGAAGATGGCTTACAATGTAAGCCGAAACGTTGGCAGATAATCCTATATTAAAAAATACATTTTTTAAATTTGGGTTTTTTGGATCTACCTTGACCGAACCCCAACTAAAATAATCTAAGAATTCAATAATAATATAGGACCTAACTTAAATGTTCCTACTAGATTTTGCTTAAAACTTTGAATATGATTTTGATGAATGAATTCTGTCAACTAGTGTACAATTAGTCATTCAATCGAGATAGAATAACTCTTGCTTGGAATGATGTTTGAAGAGGTACACTCCTGCAAATTGATGGCTGCCGTGTCTTCGAAGGCCCTCCGCGGGGAGTCAATGAGCCTTGGCCTTTCCACAGTGGGCCTCATGCGAAATGCAAAACTGGACATTGATAGGAATAAGCACGGTTTAATTTGGCAAATAACCCTGTTGATGGGAGTCTAAACAGCGGGCCGGTATGACCCGGGGCCTGGGAATTAGCAATTCGAATGACCACGCCTCGAGCTGAGCTCACCACCATCATCCAATCACCGATTTCTTACGGTAGGTTCACGTCATCAATTTGTACCAAATATCGATTGGCCTACTGCTCTGTCCATTCCCGGACCAGCTGTGTGTGTGTGTGTTCCCGATTCCAGGGCGAGACTGACTGCTCTATCACCTGAATTTAATGTTTCACGAATAGTTAAGAAGAGGAAAAGGTAACATACCAAATATTTTATTTGGTTGTGGTTTTTTTATCCCACGTAAATTTTAAACAATTAATGAGAGGGAACAGAATAAATAAATCTAACTGTCCAAGCCAGGTATCGAACCTGGATCTCCTGCTATCCGAGCCGGTGCACTTGCCAATTATGCAACCAGGACGCGCCAGGTATCTCATTAAATTCCCTCTACATTGGCGAGAGCCTAACCTACGAGAAAGACGAGAACTACACTCGAAGAGGCTGACATTGTCAAGCTATTTGTCGACTCTCGTCATTTACTTTATTTAATTTTTTCTTTATAAATATTTTATTTGGTTGTGGTTTTTATCCCACGTAAATTTTAAACGAAAGTTCACGTAAATTTTAAAGACGAAGTCCTGGTAGCACAATTGGCAAGTGCACCGGCCCGGATAGCAGGAAATCGAGGTTCGATTCCTGGCTGGGACAGTTAGATTTCTTATTCTATTCCCTTACATTAATTGTTTAACATACCAAAATTCAATGTATGCAAAGGTTCGGACAAAACTGGTCCGAATCACCGACTCAGCTTTCATTATATACAGACTACTCTTCTCCTTAGGCACAAATAAGTATAAAGCACATGTTCTATATGGGAGATAAGGAAAATTCATTCCAGTCGCCAAACTTTTTAATACTAAACGGCCAGTATAACAGTATGGTTGTCGCGATTTTTATTTTGCTACAAATTTATATGTGTTTTCAATTGAAAGAGATGCAACAATCTCCTCTCCCAGAATCATTAATGGGTTTTTAGTTTGATGTTAAACAATAGTTATAGTTTAAGAGTAATCAAATGCACAATTATATCAGTGTAAGACCAATTCATTCAATCCCCATAGATGAAGGTTTTAAAGCTGCTAAATGGAGATCTTTAACCCATTTAAATATTTTAAAAATGAGCTAAAACTTTCATGTTTGTCAGGTGTGATTATGTGAGAGGTGTGTTTATTTTCCTGGCTGTTGGGAGGAAGTGTGTTGGCCGGCATCAAAGGGAGCGGTGTGTGATGTGCCGGTATAAATAGTGGGGGGGGGGGGGTTAGGCTGAATGGAGGTGTCCGGTGGGGCGGTAGTCTCCCCCCACCCCACAGTCAAGGACTAGTTTCGTCCGACCCGAGATGAAAGGGGCCGCCTGTTGGGTGGCCCGCTGTAAGGACCGTGCTGAAAACATACCCGACTTGCTAATCCCCAGCCATCTGTATCGCCGATCCGCTCTGCCCGTGCGACTTACTTGCGGAGAGGATGTTTCTGTCTCCCCATAAGACTCATCTGGGATAACAATAGGTTATGAGGAGAGGTTAGTCAGGAATTCAGTCTTGAGAGTTGAAGAATTAAAAATTAATTTGTAAAAAAATTGTTTTTAATTATTTTCACGTAGGCTTCGACGGTCGTCAGAAGTATTTACCGTTTCTTCTTCCGTTTTGGACCGTGTTAAATTGGTGTTATTTGCCGAGTTTTCGCACATCATGTGATGGCTTCTTCAGGGCTGAAAAAAGAATGTTTTCTGAATTCTCTATTCAGCCCTGAAGTACCCATCACATGATGTGCGAAAGCTCGGCAAATAACACCAATTTGACACGGTCCAACCCGGAAGAAGAAACGGTAAATAAATTATTTTCGCCGAAGTTATGGCTTAAATTTCAGGCCTTCATCAGGGCAAATGGGGTGATAAGTAGAAGAGAGACTCCTGCTCTTCAGTAACTAAAACATAATTTTATTTCATATTAGAAATTCTAGAACGATTTTTTTATAAAATTATTTAAAATGGTTTTAATGCGAGGCTTTGTGCGCAAATGGTTTTATGATACCCGTAGTTGGAAAAGCAAGAATATGACGCATGAGATGTAAATATGTGTAATGCTGACGTAAATCAGACATCATCTCTCAGGCGTCATACGGGAAAATCGTTCCGCAATTTTCCATAAGAAAAACAAATCAGTTATTCTAAAATGATTTTATTTGGGGTTCGGTCAAGGTAGATCCAAAAAAACACAAATTTAAAAAATGTATTTTTTAATAAAGGATTATCTACCAATTTATGTTTCGGCTTACATTGTAAGCCATCTTCAGGGCTATCATGAAGATGAGAGAGGAGGTCCTGTTCTTAAGTTCACATTTCCATGACTGAAAGGACGTCTGACAGGACGGATAATCCTTTATTAAAAAAAACATTTTTTTAAATTGTGTATTTTTGGATCTACCTTGACCGAACCCCAACTAAAATCATTTTAGAATAATATCTACGGTCAAAAAACTCTCCTTTTGAACAAATCAGTTATGATTTAGTCAATGTAGAGCAGGAGTATCTCTCTCTGTCCTTCACCCCATTTGTCCTGATTAAGCCTGAAATTTAGGCCGAAACTTTGACAAAAATAAGTTGAAAACTTTTTTTTTTACAAATCAGTTTTTAATTATTCAGCTCCCAAGACGGAATTCCTGATTAACCTCTCCTCAAAATAAAAGTTTATCTAAGAGTTTTTCAACATGTTAAATTAATCAAAATGTTAAGTCAAAAGAATTAACACGCTACAGCTGCGAAAACTAAGCCGATTTTAAAAGAAAAGAAGTTTAGGCTATTAAACGGTTGGATTCGAACCCGCATTTTCTTATCACTAGATGTGCTAATCTCTGCACTCCATGAACTATAATCCCGACATGTAAACAACTTCTCCCCAAAGCACTCCTAGAGAGGAGCTTATCTCACGGGGGGATTAGCACCCACGAAGTACAAACTTAAGTACATCTGGCTAGTGATCATAAAACACGAGTTCGAATCCCGCCGTGACTAAAACTTTTTTTATTTAAAGTGACAATTGCAAATCATTTTTACTGGGTTTCTTAATTTTGTTAAACAGTTATTCTACAATTAATTTTTTTTAAATCACAATCAACGGTTAAATTGCCTATAGAAAGATGAAGGTAAAAAGTAAGCTCAATGGTTCCTGTGTGCCCTAAAGAATTTGGGGCATGAGAGGAATTTTCATTTGAGCCCTTCCCCCTCGATTAGATCATGCCTGTTTATAACTTACTTCTTCAAAAATGTTTTCTTAATTTACTTAATGCTGGTGGTGTCTAGAATTCGACTTCTAACCACTGGAATAAACCCTCCTAACCTAGTACTGTCAGTGTGACACGTGTAAAACCTCCCCTCTCCCAGAGGCTGACATATGTCCCGCCTAAACGGGACTAAAAGGCTTCTAAAAACTAAAAAGAAGTAGGTAAGCTGAGAAGTAGACAATTTGGAACAGTAGAAGGGCCACACGCCATCCACTTTTTTATATATGGTATAAACCAGCAAAGACAGTCAGGATAAGTTGGGCGGGTTTTTTAAGTTTTTTTCCCCCCCTTAGCGACTGAATAGCCACCCAGCTATTCCAGGTCCTGAGAGTACTCCCAGAATATGGTAGCTCGAGATAACGATCTGTTACATCTGGGAAAAAGAGATAACTCATCAGGCGCGAACTGAAAAAGTCCTGTAGATCAACTTGTGGAGTCTGCTCGCTCCCTAGCACAGTTTTATATTTTTAGTTGTTTAGTTTGTTTATGTGTAAAATTATTTACAATACAACTGCAAAATAAAAATTGCAATCTCCTCCAAATCTGATGTTAACTCTTTTGAGGTGTGATTAAGCATAAAATCAATATCAAGAAAAAATCACACACAGGGCAGCAGTCATTGTTATTTACTATTTGTACTTATCATTTGAATTTTAAGTGAATTCCTTTATTTTTTTTTACATTTTTATTTTATGCATATCGACTAAATATATAATTGACGTAACCCACATCTTTCTGAAAATTAAGTTCGTCGTAAATATTTATTTATGTACCAAGATTTAAAGACTTAAAACATGGTTGCTACTGCTGGATTGCTAATTATTTTTAATATTTTTATAAACCCCAATCTCAATTAATTATTTATGCTGCATAAAAAATATTTTCGAATGATTAATGCCATAACAAGCAATTTTCCATCCGCTTAAATACAGATTTCTTCTTCATTTCTATTGAGATTTAGATATTCAGGAAACCCCCCCCCCCTCCCACCATTCCTCTACTCTTATTTACCTAAATACAAAATAGTTCAGATAGAATGTTCCATTAAGATTTAGGGAATTAGGTACCCCCCATCTCCTCCTGATTTTGCTAAATAGCAACTCAAGTCTTTCAAATCATGACAGCTGTTTTGGACTCATTGTGTTCACACCAAACTGTAGTCTTTGATTTTTTTTTTTTTTTTTTTTTTTTATAAAGTGTAAAATATCATAGTTTTAGTAGTAAATATTTCTTTTTTACGATTATTTAATTCCTTTTACTAGTTTAATGGGGTTTATTTAAAACCAGTTTTATTGCTTTCCAAAACAATTTTCAACAGTAAAGTGTAACCTTCCGCTTCACTATATAGATGGAGTCAGTGGGGTATGGTCATCTTTAAAGATATTCTAAAACCAACAGAGATCCACAGAAAATACGACGATCGGTGGTTGGTGTACCAACATAAAATCATTTAGACCCGCACACGAAATTATAAAACAGTATTAATGAAAGGGAAAATGTACCAGATACAATGTACGTAATTGGAATATGGTGTATAAACACTATAAATTGCCCACAAATGGTCCAAATCCTCGCCCAAAAAAGCGGAAAAGATACAAGTACCGTGAAAGCAACCTCCCGAAAGGTTACCATTTACCTAGTGAATCTCGCCGCCTATCGGCTATTTGTTTCATTTCCTCGTGAGAGTCAATGTGAATTTCACACTTATTAACTCTCAAAAGATAGAATCCCCCTCTTCGTGATCAGGGACACGCACCCCTGTGGTTATAGAACAGGCAAAATTATAAAAAAATTCGGTTGAATAGATCCCTTTAAGAGACAAATACCTTTGCTTTTTGTTAACGTAGATACGAAAAAATATTTGGTGCAAAAAAATTTTTTCCAGACGAGGGTCAAAAGAGAGGAACTCAGATAAAGAAAATAGATAACATAATCACATTGAGTGATAACGCACACTGCACCATGTCAGGGCTTTGCCCACACGAAGAGCTACTGAAGGCTCTCTTTTAATTGTATTCGATTTGGGAGACCCACACGACTCGAAAATCTGTGAAAGACCATGCACGACTCCAACAACTTGTACCAAATTTGGTAAGTCTTACTTGGCAATCTACCGCGGATCCATTTATTTGGAGTATTTGCTTAAAAAAAAGACTAAAACTCTACCCCCAAGATTAGTATTCCCCTTATCTCTATATCAGTTCCCTTCTAATGGGAATAAATCACGAGAACAACGGTCTGAATCTCAGCAGAGTTTACCAATCAGAAACAACCCATAGCAAGTGACAACCCAAACTATACCACACCCATGTAATAATACACAGGAGAATCACACGACTGGGAGCAGGCGACAGAACCCCACGCAGATCATTCTAGGACCCTGGTGCACTTCAGTTGTACCGAAGGACTCCATGCGATCTTCCAAATACTGGCTTCACCCGAGGATGTAACACACAAGTTAAGACAACCTCTAAAGCTCTTATCAATCATTGCAGATAATGAAAGACTCCACCTACCTATCATCTGTCTTCTGACAAAACTGAAGGAACTCGCATACTCGACTTACACTCACAATCAAGGGTAGTTAAACACCTACAGTGGGCTCCATGACTATTATTATAAACGGACTCGCACAAAGAAAAACTGAGTAAAAACTGTATCTAAATGAACGACACATTGACATTGCACAGATTATGGAGACACATATGACCTCGCATACACAAATTTCTATACCTGGCTGTATAATTTACAGAAAAGGTCACCTTCATAACACACACCACTCCGCCATTCTGATTCGCCCTGACACTCCATATTACAACTACTCCACAAATACAAACTTCAGCTCTTATACAACCAACAAATACGTTTTAGAGTAAAGTCGATACATTGTATCTCGAAGAACGCTGTCCCAGCTCAGGCTTTTGAGAACCTTTCCAGAATTCTTCGCCATTGCTGAGGTGTAATTTCAACAGTGGGTATCTGAGGTTGTGTACCCCAAAGAGTCATTGGCTTCTAGCTACAATTCTAAAGCTTAAACTCCGCAATAAACACCCTAAAATACCTACTTATTGGTCCACGGCATGACGGGTATTACCTAATATTCTAGATGTCTTCATCTGAAGAGGTATGTCAAGAATATGGGTGACGCGCGTTTTGTTTACAATTTTGTGAAGGTGTAGAACTAAAAAAATTTGACAAATCTGCTATGAGTCCAGGTAAAGAACTGAGATGTAACTAAAACTGAAAATGTAATTAGGAATATTTTTATAATCATTCGAACGTAATTCATATTTAATGAAAATGAAACTTGATACCCAGAATGGATATTATCATAAATCATTTTATATTAAAACTGAAAACAATGATCTGTAAAGCGTTGACACACACACACATATACATTATACTATTATAATCTATGACATTTTTACAAAAACCGCTTGTTAAGGAAGAAATATATAAATGTAACTAAGATGGTGTAGCGCTTCCACCATTCAATCTTCCTGGCCAGTCTGGAGCGAACTTTAGTGGTCATACCCTTTACAATCTTTGTTCTCTCCGGCTTTTTAATTAAATTTCGTCGTTCACTCTTATATATGCCTGTGTTTAATTAAACTTGGGAAATCTGCTTAGACTACATCCGTACTTTCCGAACTGACGGACATTTTCCTCTTAAACAGTGGAACAAAGTGTAGTGTGAATGAAGGAGTGTTCCTAAAGTTCTGATTATTATTGTCTGCAGAAACGCCTCCTTTTACGTCAAATAAAGAAAAATTAAAGACTGCAAAGTGATGTATTTCTTCATAATAATAACAGTTATTGAATATATAATTAATTTTACCCAATTAGAGGTTAAGATAAATAAAAATGACGAAGCAAGTGTCTAAGTACTCGTTACAACGCTCAGGTTGTAATAGAATGGTGCAGAGTGAACATTTGTAAGACATCTCTGGCCTGAAAAGAAAAAGACTGAAATAGAGTCTCCTGTAGAGAACGGTGTGGTGATAGTATGTTCTGTGGTGACGAACAGCGTCCCAGGTAGCTGGAGGCAGGCTCTAATCCCGCTCACATGTCAGGTCCTTCCTGGATAATCGGTGTTTATTGCCAGGTTTAGGTCTGCCCCCTCTCTACCGGGGCATTCCGACTCATTTCGAACACAGTGCACCTTGGAGCTTCATGGAATGTACTTCTTCGAATATCCTAGAATCCTCGTGTACTGTATTGCCGATCGATTGGACTTCGGTGTGTGAAAGGACTAAAACGTGCAAAACAAAATAATACTCACACTACATCAAATTTGTATTAGACGAAAAAAAAAAGAAATATATCTTATAACTTTTTGCAAATAATATATTAACATATATATCAGTTTGTTAACGTAAAATTTTACTCCACATTGGTAGTTACTCATTGGTGTAAAATTACAGTATCTCACTTCAAAATATTGTTCTCTTACGATCTTATTCTATCATAAGAACAGTACATTATAGTTTGGAAGAACATTATAGTTCTTCCATCCTCCAAACTTAATTTTTCATCTTTAATAGAAGATTATTCCTTGTCCTGGAGATTTAAGCTTATAGCATTTGCTAATCTTTAGCGAATTGTCAGCAGTCAAACTAGGCATATTCCCCAGGCTCAACAAAAAACAAATAAATTCACTTTAATGTTTCAAAAATTCAGATATCCCTAAAGAAAAAAGTCTATACGCTATGCAGGAGCTGCGTAAACAAAGCAAATTCCTCATTACTTCATGTGAATAATATTTGTGCTTGTACCCCTGTACTTATAGAATATGCTTTATCAATAAGCAAATATGTGTTCAGTTTCATTGCTCTAAACTGAATATTACGCCCACTGCAGAATATAGAATTCTCTACTTAATCTTTACGCTAAAGTTATTCTTCACTCCTATTCGTCCCATTTCGCTCAATAACTAATTCAGCTGCCCTTTTATACATAAAAGCGATTTGGTAAAATTCATTAAGAAGAACAGATAATTTCAGCTTCAAAGAAGTAAAATTGGAAAGTACGGTACAAAGTGAATCGCAACTAATTGTTCACTTTTGCTGTGAAACTCATAAAATATTTAGTTAACAAATATGTATTAAACTAAATTATCATTTGCATACATGACACTCAGATAAACCTCCATTCTTATTCGTCTGATTTTGTGTCTTTCGTTTTGCATTTAAGTGGACAGCGAATTTACAAATTAAAGCCGAAAGTTGTGGCCTCTAGAGCGTTAACTGTGACACACACACACACACACACACACACTCATACACACACATATATATATATATATATTATTTATTTAACGACTATCAATTTTGGTGTCTTGTAGACCAGGTCGGAGAAAAAATTATAAAAAAAAAAAAAATTAGATAAACATGAATAGTCTGCTTAGCTATAACGATAGTGTTACATTCATCAAACTGTGCAATCACTCGGGATATAATAAGACCGTTACGCAGGAGATGCGTAATCTAAGTAGATTTCCCACGTTTCATAAATGATTAAAATAAATAAGAACAGTGAGGGTAAAATTTATTACCACAAAATTATTCTCAAAACCGGTTGGAAAGTATAGGGGAAAAAGGGCTCAACTATCTTAGTTATATTCGTAAAATATATTCTCAATAATCGTTTCTTGTAAAGGTTTTATAAAATATAAACGTTAGAAAATCTCTTTTACGACTATTATGTCATTTCAACTATTCTTAACTCAAATAACAACAAAGGTATAAGTATTAGACATTTTGGTCTTTAGGTAAATAATCTAAAAGGTTATTTCCACCACCAATGAATATAGAACTATCATACCTTCTATTGTCCGTCTTCATTGGTTTCTGCAGAAGATGGTTTGCAGAAACCAATGAAGACGGACAATAGAAGGTATTATAATTTTGGTCTTCCTCTGAACTTCCCTCCCCTTCATAAACCTAATTTGATCTCACCATTATAAATAATACAAGGAGTAGAGAATTTGTTAGGATTGTTGACCAAACCCCAACAAATTCTCTACTAATAATCTCCACAAATCCTAAAAACTCTCTATTTGAACTATAAATAATATAATTATTAGATTTTTTTTTGTTGGTGTTGGGTCAAGATAGATCCAAAAAAATACAAATTTAAAAAAAAAACGTGTATTTTTTAAATTATCTGCTAACGTTTTGGCTTACATTGTAAGCCATCTTCAGGGCTGTTTTGGATCTAACTTGACCGAACCCCAACTAAAATCATCTAAGAATAATATCTACGGTCAACAAACTCCCAGTCATGGAAATGTGAACCTAGGGACAAGACGTCCTCTCTCATCTTCATGATAGCCCTGAAGATGGCTTACAATGTAAGCCGAAACGTTGGAAGATAATCCTTCATTAAAAAAATACATTTTTTTATTTGTGTTTTTTTGGATCTACCTCGACCGAACCCCAACTAAAATCATCTTAGTATAAATAATATAGGTTCTCCATTCGTTCAATCTTCCCCAACGATCCAAATATCATTCTTAATGCCAATGTTTTCTTAATGTTATATTACATGTTTTAAAATGACATTTTAAAGCAATTTTTCTCATATAGTAATTATTTTCATTACGCTTTTAGTAACTAAGGTATTAATATTTTAAATCATCCGTCTTCCCTCTTGCTTTCAATATAAAAGTAAACATTCTATAGAGCACACGATTAG
>KZ806987.1:21746-45999 GCA_000696205.2 Oncopeltus fasciatus
ATAATAGAGTTTAGCGAGATATATATATATATATATATATACACTTGTTTTTGTCTGTACGTGTTCTAGTGTCCGCAATCTTGAAGTAATGAATAAAGGACTTTGTTGAGTATATAGAGTGTTACTTGAACCCGTAGCTTTAGGCGTGATCCAATCTTCTAAGCTGGCGCCGAATAATTCTTTGTCGAAAGGGATGTCCACTTAAATGTAATGAAACTTGATAGTATTAAAATAGTATATCAAAAATATTTGTAGTAAACCATAAAATTGGCATTACCTTGACTATTATCAAATAATCTTGATAAGGTTGTCATTTTTAGATAACTTTTGCTATGTTTTCCCACAGTATTACTTCGTATCATTAATACACTTTTTTGTGTTTTCAGGGGTAGGTTTTACCAACATTAATTTAATAATTAATGGTTAAGTTCTTTATTTTAAAATAGGGATTGTTTTCCCGCAATAATGTGAATCCCGTAATCGCAAAGCTAATTAATAAACTAGTTTTTTGGGGTGAGAAGAATTTTATTGAAGTATCCATTCCACAATACCTCCACCTCGTTCCTGAAGACTACAAAAAAGTTAAATGATTGTAGTTGGGGTTCGGTCAAGGTAGATCCAAAAAACACAAATTTAAAAAAATGTATTTTTTAATAAAGGATTATCTGCCAACGTTTCGGCTTACATTGTAAGCCATCTTCAGGGCTGTTTTGGATCTAACTTGACCGAACCCCAACTAAAATCATCTAAGAATAATATCTACGGTCAAAAAAAAACTCTCCTTTCAAAAAAGTTAAAATTCCTTATGTCATCATATATGAGATGTATGAGGGAAGCTTGTGTAAGGTATACGCAATCACACTAAGCAGGAGAGTAGGGGGACGCCAGAGTCTACGAGATGTGCTTACACAGCTGATTAGGCAGGGGCCAGCTGGGCGGGCAGTCTCCCCACTCCTGCGGCATGAGATCAAAGAGGCCGCTCGCCCCCCACCCCTCGCCCCGGCTACAGGGGATACATATCTGCACCGCCCCCTCGCTCTCCAGCGACGCCTATCCCATCTCGGCCCTCGCCGCTATCATTACAGACTTTCATAGTACCTCCTCGGCTCTATCTCACTAATGGTCTGTCTACCCTGGTCGAGTGCACCTCTATCACATTGGGAAAATACTGACTATTTGACGATTTGTCGTGTGTGTGTATATATCTTAGTATGAACACCTTATTCCTGTCTGATTTTTAGGCTTTTATAACTGCTTAAAGAATAATGGACATTTCGAAACGGAAAAAAATTTTCCATGGAAATGAATAACGAAAAATTCCCTTTTAATGTTAAAACGATTCTATTTAGAAGTTAGACATATTGCTCTTGAAAAAAAAGTTAAATTTATCGATGAATAACTTCTTAAAATCAGTTAGAACTAATTAAATATACTTTCTCAGATTGATCAATTTATTTATTTACTTATTTTTTCGAACATTAGGCATTAGAATGTTAGTTTTTCACGTTTTATTTATAGTTTAATAGAACATAACATATAATTTCCAGGTTTAAGAAAAATTTTCCGTCATATTAGAAAGGGTAATGCACCATCATGGACCCTGATCATATTTATAAAAAAGTAGCCAAAACACTGGGCATCGGCAATAAATAAATAAATAAATAAATATATATATATATATATATATATAAATACATATATATATATACATACATACATTTGAAATGTTTAACTTCTCCTATATAATCATTACATAACATAAAAAGAAACATTTTATATGTTTTTGTGTGTGTTTTAGATGTTTAGATGCTTGTGCGTCTGTATAATTTGTTTATACACATCCTCACACACACACACACATATATATATATGGTAAATCTTCCTATCCAAACCGCTTGAGTTCTTAAGTTGCTTGAGTTCTACTGAGGTAAAAGGGAGAGGGATTTAAGGGAAGGTTACATTGAGATTTTTTTCAATATATGTAATGTCAAAAGTTTATAAAAAATAAGAGTCTATTTCTAATGTTTATTTTGATATATGACACACACACAAACAGATATATATATACATATATGAAAAAAAAATAGAGTATTTGCTACCTCCATCTTCCCAATCTATGGGCCTTCATCTTCCTTCCTGTACATCTAAAGCCAACCTTAGGCTTTATCTTTTAACCTTATTTGCAGGTTTACCTCTCCTCAATCACTGCTCATCTTTTGAAAAATAAGTTTGACCATTTTAAATCGAAACACTACTGTCTGAAATATTCAGATATAGATTGTTACAATTTTCTGAAAAACTACAATAAGAAAAGGCAAAACTTATTTCCTAGGCATGGCTGTAAGAAATAGTAAGAAAACTGGTCCTAACCACAGTATTAACCTGAGTTACAAATTATAATTACTTTAAAAAAAAAGAAGACCGTCAAGCAAGAGCTGCGCGAACATTTTCTCAGTATCCCAATTGGTGAATATTTTTATTTAAACTTTACATCTCAAAATATGTCTTTCATCAATAAATAAATCTGTATTTTTTCATTGCCCAAAATCAAATATTACGCTAACTACATTAAATAGAAATTTTGAACTTCCATTTGGCGTTTCAGATTAATTCCTCTCTTATTATTTGGATTTCACGAAAAAAATTTCTAAATTGTTTAATAAGAACTCCCTCAATAGCTAAATTCATTAGGAATTAGCTGATATATATTATTTTGTATTTTTGAAAAATACAAATTATTTAGGTCTAATTCAAAAGAAACTCTAACGAAAGAGCACGAGAAAAAAAGCTTTCTACTAACAGATGGTATCAAATTTGGTATTTTTTTTTTTTTTTTTTTTTAATCAGAACGAGAGATTAAAATTTTTTTAACGTAAAGGGAAAAAGTAATTCTCCGCCAGAAAAAAAGTTTCCAGCTGAAAAAACTGTAGATGGTGTCTATGTAAAGATTTTGAGAGTACATAAGTGATACTAGAATAGGGAGGTCCTGCTAAAGGTTATAAATCAACAATATAAACAATGTAAAAGTCAATTTGAGTATTGAACGAAAACCTGCAAATTTCGAATTTGAAAGATAATAGGAGTTTTATTGTAAAACGAGGACTTTTATATTCATCAAGACAATGAACCTAAACTTATTCAAATCTTATACTGCCTTGATAATCAAACTCAATAAATCTTTTCTTAATTTCGTGATAAACATAAGTGGCAAATAGTTTTCAGTGTATTATCATTCATGCCATGAGTTTCTTAGTCCCTGAAATGTCTCCTATATAACTTACAGTGTGTCTGAATAATAGAGTTTAGCGAGATCAGTGCATGGGGCAGTTTTATGTGGCAGTAAAATTACAAGTGATGATGAACAGGATTATGTAGATTACGTTGGATATGTATGGGATTTTTTTAGGACGATGAATAAATGTATGAGTTGGTTATTGGTAATGCCTTCATGTATTATATTGTATTGTTTAGAACTTTATTATTTTACCGATATCATCGGCATATCACTAGGAAAAGATGGAGTGGGAGGAGAGTTTATTAACTATCAGTAGATAAGGTTTGGTAACAATTATTTTGTATGATAAGGGTATGTGTTATTGAAATGAAGGAGGGATAGGTTGGTTTAGTATATATGACATTAATAGTATTCCCACCACTATTAATACCACGTACTCCTACTCTACTACGATATCATTGGTGGCCCAACATCCTGTATTCTTCACTATTTCATCAGAGTATTATATATTTAAATTATTGTCAACTTAAACAAAATAAATGCTTGTGCTTAAAAAATAAATGTTTTTCAATCAGTTTTCAGCCATTTCAAGTTATAAATGGGTGGTGGTTCACCGACTTAGTCATAAAACTGTTGACATAGCAGAAAGTACGAAACTATAAGGGTCCTTATGCTTTAAATTTTGTTGTCATAAAAAATATTTAAGATTAAGAAGTTTAAGAATAAGTGCCTTAATAGGAGTCCGTAATCTAACTGTACAAACTCGAACTGTACTGACAAGCAGTGGATTACACTTCTATGGACCGCCCAAGATCTGTTCAGCTAGAAGAAGAAGGTGGGAACCTGTAGTCAAGCTCTTTCTTCTGGTTGGAGTAGAGGAATCGGACAGTCGTCACCAGCCTTCCGAGACCCAGGGACCGCTTCGCCCTTTTTATCTCCTGTCACAGACTGTCTGTCACCGGAGCAAGACCCTTTCTCCACTTCCATTCCCATGGGGATTTCACGGAGAAGTAACCATTGTAGTGCTTCCCATAAAGATGTTATATGAAATGTCGAATCGTATAATACAAATCGACTTTCTCATATAAAAACAGTAATCCATTCAATATGAATTTATCGATCAATAACTTCTTAAAATCAGTTTGAACTAATTAAATATACTTTCTCAAATTGATCAATTTATTTATTTACTTATTTTTTCGAACATTAGGCATTAGAATGTTAGTTTTTCACGTTTTATTTATAGTTTAATAGAACATAACATATAATTTCCAGGTTTAAGAAAAATTTTCCGTCATATTAGAAAGGGTAATGCACCATCATGGACCCTGATCATATTTATAAAAAAGTAGCCAAAATACTGGGCATCGGCAATAAATAAATAAATAAATAATTATATATATATAGTTAGTTAGTTAGTTATTGCCGTTGCCCAGTGTTTTGACTACTGTTTTCTATTGTGATTTAACATAACCGAGGGTTGATTGTAGGATATTGGCGCAGGATTTGCTCAGGTTTTCTCACTTATCTTTCACAAAGTCTCTTAGTTATCAATGAAACAATATAATCATTGTGTATTGTACATTTACGAGTCTCCACTTCCTTGATGTGACCGCTAACTCTCTTTCATTCGCTTTATCTTTCCAACTCTCCTTTTGATGTTGACGTGTCTGTTATGACAAGTAGATTTTCAACAGCAGCTAATAAGTGTTACCCAATAACAATATATTTTCAAAATATATATTATAACAAGTTCGGACAAAATTATTACATTAGATTGACAAAAATAATGTAATGTTTAATTAAGTAAGAATATTGTATTAAAATTAACGTACTTGGTAAAATATATGACATGCTTTTATTTTAAAATATGCTTACTTTTTTTTTTAGTGTAAAAAAGGAGAAATTGTTTTCCGTGCTAAGATTAAGGGTGATTGAGAATAAATTTCAATCCTAACATTAATAAAGAGAGAGAGAAATAGAGAGACAAAGATAAAAAGACGAAGAGGGAGGGATGGTGGGAAAGAAAGTGGAAGGGGGAAATAAGGATAGGGTGGATATGAGAAAAATAAAGTAGAAGGGAGAGGTAAAAAGTTTAAATAAAAAGGGAGGGAGAGATTGAGAAAGGGAAGAAGAGAGAATGAGGGAAAGGAAAGGAGGAGTATAGAGTGGATGGGAGAAAGAAGGATAGAGATCGTGCGAAGGAAAAAGAGGGAGGAAGACTGGAAGTATGGAGGGAAGAAGAGGTAGAGAAAGAGGAAGAATGGGGTGGAAGGGAGAGAATGAAAGAGAGTTAGGGAGAATTTCCTGATAAAGTCTTAATGTCTAGTTTTGAGCTGGTAATGGAGTTATGCGTAATAAAGGATTTCTTTAACAAATTCTAATGTGTAATTATTGTGTTAGTGATGGAGGCAATATTTAATAAATTTCGTTGGTTGTTTCTACATCTTAAATTTAATAATTCATTCCCGAAAAACCGAAACTGCTTCATTGTGTGTGCTACTTAATTAATACAGTATCAGTCTTTTGGTTTCAAGCCTTTAAATATTATTCGCAATGTGTAATTTTCATGATATTCATAAAGGATCTTTTTGTCTAGAATACCAGTCGGTCTCAATTTCTGACGTCATGGAGTATTAGAACCGTAAGAATGAATAGCCCCTACTTCATGAACGAATAAAAAATATATGTCAGAGACACTGAATCGATGTCAGGTATAACAGATGGAGGTAAGGTTATTGTAATAGAACCTCTCTAGGGATAGGATATAACGAAATTTTGATTGAGATAGCATCAGGATTTGATGATACAATTATAGCCGGTAGTAGACTCGGAAAGAACAGGCGAGCATTAGATGGGCGAGGAGCATTTATTCCTGGCGGGTGTTGTGGACCGGTAGCAGTGCTCCCACGTTCATCAGAAGCTCGTTTGATCTTGCCGTAGGAACAGCTGACTCATATCTATTAGTTATGAAGTCGGCTCGGCTGGAGCCGCAGATTCACACTTACTTTCAAGCCGCCGTACACCTCGCCTATCCATAACCACATTTAATTAGCTAAAAAAAATTCTTACAAATTACTTTACAGTAGATTCATTCATTTCACATTTAACAATTTATTTATTATTAGCGTTTAATATTTTTCATTAAAAGTTCAAAATTTTTTTATAAATTTACTGGAAAGATATGAAATTTAAAAATCAACATATATTCGTCGGCCTCGGTGGTTGGACTTTCGACACTAATGCGGGGAATTTAATAACTTATCAGACTGGTCCCGGTAGCATAATTGGTAAATGCACCGGCCCGGATAGCAGGAGATCCAGGTTCGAGTCCTGGCTGGGAGAGTTAGATTTTTTATTCTGTTCCCTTGCACTAAAAATTAGTAAAATTTACGTAGGATTAAATACCACAAAAAAATAATTTTTTTTTTTTTTAATAGATAGCAGTGAACTTATTGGTTAGAAAGCAATTTTACTAAAGGTAATAAAGAAACAACTTTAAGTAACTTGTCAAAAATAAACTTATTACTTATCTGTAAAAAATAAATGTTTCTAATCCCAACTCTTCCTGAAGTTTTGAATAAATAATTCTCGGGAACAAAGCTCTTGTTTAAACAACTTTAGCAACGATCACGAATTAGGCTATTCTGAGTTAGCTTTAATTTTACATTGCGTATTCCTTTAATAAGTAATTCCTCATGGCCCCAAGAACAAACTGCTNTAATTTACGTTGTTATAGTGGTCGAAATAATCCTGATTCCTGTCTTTTATTAACTAATTTATAGTAAACATATTAAAGGGTATTTATAGGGCGTAATAACCTAGAAGTTGATTGCCCTCCAATGATCTACTACTACTATATATATATATAATGAAACACTTGCAGCTGTGACATACAGTTGGGTACTTATTATATATATGTAAGATGAGGTCTTAGACGAAAGGAATATTAAAGTTGTGGTGAAGGGTAGAGTTTGGTAAATAATATGGAGCATTTACAATTATTCTTAGGATTAGGGATTGAGAGGATTGTATCCGCCTTACGATTGATGGTTTAGCAGAACCCCAGAGTTCGGTACCCTATGTACAAATTGGTCTAGTTTTGCCACGTACTAAGTCAGTATGTTCTCTATTGTGAGCTGTGAACGACTACTTATGTCTGCATAAGAGCCCGTAGCGTCTGTTGAGTTTTCGTCGTTTAAGTTTAATATGTTCGCCCCAGTTAAGTCGAAAGTCAAGATGGATCCCAAGGTAAAGGGTCGAATCAGTGAGAGGTATAGGGTATCAAGGTGTTTTTTTTTAAATATTGGAAGTGGTTTTGGAATCAGAATGGGAAAAAGTTATCGCTTTATCATTAGCAAGAAGGCCAGGAGAGTACTAAAATGGATTACACTATGCCAAGTGACTATTCAACCTCTATTGGTTAAATTACCAATGCTGTGAGGTATGGCAAGTAAGTAAGTTTTTTTTTTTTTTTTTCGAAGAAGGATAGTTGTTCAAGCTTCCTACGGTCTGAGAGATGCCTGGGTTTCTAGAACACGGCTCTACCTTGACGTTTAACCAATAAGAGGTTTTTAATTGAATCATGGAGGGGCTTGTATGAATTTGAAGTAAGGCTAGTGAAGTGGGTTTTAAGCTTGCCTTCTAAAGGAACCACCGAATTTGGAGATAATGAATTGTACACCATCATCCAGCTCTTCAGCGATCTTTAAGGAGATTCCAAGGTCAAGGGACTCTTCTAGTAGAATTCTAAACAAAGGGACCATTTATTTGGGCTGGTGGTGATTTTCTAGGAATAGATGTGACAAGGATAGAGTTGTGGTCAGAAGAAAGATCACTTAAAGTTAGTGTGGGGTGATGGAAAAGAATAAGATTTTTACATATGAAAAAAATCAAGGATGTCAGGAAGACAGTTTACAATAGTAGACCAATAGATAGAAGATGACGGACTTAGAGTGGAGAGATTGTAAGAGGAGATAGCATTATACAGAGCACGGCCACGGGAGTTGGTTGTTCTCGAGCCCCACTGCAAGTGTTTCGCATATATCCCGGAGAGGAAACGGGGACCTAAGGATTTAAAGTGCTCTTGAACTGGTTTGAGGCAATGGGTTTGTTAGGAGGGCAATACAGAAGAACTACTGGAAAAGAGAATGCTTGAATGGACACTGAAGTAGATTGAAGAGAATCTGTAGGAGTGGAAGGTATCAAATGATGTGTATGGAAAGTGCGAATGAGGAGCGCAGTTCCACCGTGAACTCGACATTCAAGGGTAATAAGTTCGATATGTATTATAAGTATTCGATATTGTATCCTGGTATGTCGAGCTATTTATTCGTTTTTAGTCGTGTTTCAGTAAGTAAGAGTAAGTCTGTATCTTTGTCTTCTAGAGTCAGTTTCAGTTCGTTTGTATGTCGTTAGCGTTCTGAATAAGGATGGAAAAGGCACACAGGGAGGAGGGATTCATTTAAAGGTAGGTGAAGAAGTCATTTTTTATTATTATTGAAGTATACCTCAGGAGGTATAAATAAGAGCAAACATATGTGGATATACTTTTTACGGTCATTGTCGTCTCCGGTTTGTTAATTTAATTTCGCCATTTAAATTTATGATAAACTCATTCTCGAGTGCTTTGTACATGGGTAAATTTTCATTTTTTTTTAATTATTCATATACTCTTGCTTTATATAACTTCTGGGTTTTAATTGTGGGGATAAGGATCTTATTTTACTAAGTCCTATACAGTTGAGTACCCCATCCACCTCAGTTTTACTCGTTAAACGTTTTAAAGGAACAGATGGTTTCTTCAGCTTTGGTTTATAACCTAAAATTACGAACAACAATAATATTGAGGTTTCTACTTCTCTTTACATAAAAAAAATGCTTAATCACAACATGCCTTACACTTAATACACACAATCCACACACATAAACAACACACACCAGACACAAAACGGAGTCATGAACAATAACACGAAACATTTCTTTAAAACAAACCTTTCTAAGCCCCGAAAAGAGAGTACGTTTTCGCGGCTTAGAATAAAAATCTTCCAATATGAACAGCTCCTCACAGTCGGCTGAAGATTCAACCGCTCGAGTATGTTTCTAAATACAGGAGTAAGTAGAGAATTCACAACTAACGTTCTCTGAATATCTGGAAATTGTTTAATTTATAGTATATTTTATAATCTCATTTAAAAACCAATGTCGTTACTACTGACGTTTTATATTCTCCTACTATTCTTTTAACGTCTCTGTTGTCCGGCTTCTTATATTCCCTTCAATTTCAAAATTACTGAAGCTGTTTAGTGAAATTTGGAGGGTATTTGTCTTGTTCCCAAGGTTGCAAACATTTGTGCACTCGTGAAGAGTCGATCCTTTCTTAAGAAGGGTATGAAGAGCAAAGCCAGTTTCCATTTTGTACCTACTTCCAAGTTTACTTAAATATATTTGGCCGCCATGACATAGTTATGGCGGAAAACCATGACAAATGATGCGAAAAACTTAGATATATTTTACCAACTGACTACAATCTATCTGGCCAAATTACGGAATAGCCAGAAACTGCCAGAAAATTGGGTAGAAGCTTATAAACAATATAGAATGATCTTTGCCAGTCATTTAAGCCTAATTAAATTCAAAACTAAACAACGTTATACAAAACAAAATACACATTTTTGTTATATAAAATAAAATATGCAAAATACCATGATAACTTGATCAGAATTAAAACAAACGCAAACAGAAACTGGATAAGTATTAGGGGTGTTATAAGCACGAAAATTAATAAAGGTGACAAGTCCTTTAGAAGCGTCAGTTTGAATCTAAAAATACCTTATAAGGATTTTAGAACAGGAATCGCATTAGATGATATCCTATTTCATAAAAATATTTAAGTAAAAAAAAGGTCAAGTAATAAGTTCTTAATATCTCTTGAACAATGTGATTTTGCAACAGTATTTCACTGCAGTGTTACAATACTTACTTGCTGACTAAGTCACTTACTGACACAAGTGTATGCCTCAGGTCATTTAACACATTGTAGTTGAATGGTAATTACATTTTATCTACAGATTTACGGGCTTTTGGCAGGACGTGTAATAAGTAGTGTCTATAAATTTTCCAATCAGGATACTGTCGACGCATCTTTTGAAAAAAAAAGTCATTGCTCATCCGCCAGGCAATGGGGTAATCAAAAACAACCGAGTTATTTTACCTTTAAATGGTCGCACAGAAACGAATAAATTGCTTATTATGAAGCTCTAAGGTCTGTTCATTCTGTTTATATGTAACTTACCGGTCTTCATCAGGCATTTTCCTCACAGCAAAAATATTTTTCAGCTAATAGAGTGAAACTACCCCTTAAAAATTCACTGTACAATCTGAATATAATCTTAAGATGTGAAAACTCAAGATTAAATGCAAATATAATATCTTCTTCTTAAACATTTGTCATATATCATATCTCAAAATTTCCCTTCTCCTACCACGCGAAAGGTTATAATTCGATATTTCATTAGACATACGTATGGAGATGGAAGAGAGAGTACATATTTTCAAAGCCAGCACATCCCTTGGTATTGTTAGGCGAAATTTGGACAACATATGCTCCCCTAATCGCCCGTATCCATAAGTTTACATCGCCCCTAAATCTCAGACTTAACAATCAAAGAGCATCCTATTTCTGATCACAGCTCCTTTTCCCACAGCCATGCTAAATGGCGTTTTCCAAGTTCAAGCAATGAAAAACTTCTAAATCCAATGTGTCATTAGATTTACGTCTGAAGATGGGAGAGAGGGTACATATCCACATTTCCAAAGCCACCATACCCCCTGGTATTAACTGTCAGCAAAAGGAAACATGGATTCTCCCCATTCATTGCTGCATAACTTCCTTTCCTTATCTGCTAATTCCCTCTGACTAAGAGCGACTTACCTGAAAGTTTAATGTACCTTGTTTATCCTTTTCTTTTTGCAATTTATTTAATTTTATTTATCCTTCTATTCATTAGTATTTAGATTCATCGTATTTCGTTTTCATTAACTACAGTATCTGTAGTTTTAAATTCTTCCATGCAGCCTTTGTGAAGACTGCATAAATATGAATAACTTAATTTCTTACAAACAGAATTTGTTCATTTCTTACAAGGCCCATTATTTACTCTGCATTTATTACTTATATGCTATATATTAAACGTATTGATATTTGTAATAGATTTTTGTTTGCCCAAAAACATAAGGCTTACATATTATATATAATTTCCTCAATGTCAAATAAAGGAATTAATGGATATATATATCATGATGCGAGGATCTTGGACTTTAATATTAGTTTTAACTGAATTACGAATTTTACATAATTTTCTCATTTATTAATATTCAGAGATGAGTTAATCAATACGAGCCTACTAATTTTGAAGTTATAGCAGGGGAAGCGCGGCGGAAGCGGGGACCAGTCCCCCAGCGACTCCTTGGCCGACGATGAGATCAGTTTTGGCGGTTGCCGGACGGCTGTCCGTAGGAGAGGCGAGAGGAAGTGCAAGAGATGTAGCCAGGACCTGGGCCTCAGGGAGAACTACTGCAGGGATTGTTACAACGCATGTTACTTTAATGAATTAACTAATACTAGTCTAGAATATCGCTTATCTGTAAAGTATGTTTTCCCTTTAAGACGGGCGAACCTCCTGGATTACAGAGAAGCGTACAGTGTGATTAGCTGGGGTAAGCGATCCCATTCAAGTGTTTAGTGCTTTCTTCGATTGTAGTGGCTATGTAAGGTAAAACAGAAATTATTCCTGGATTTTGAATGAGATCAAAATGGTTTTTATTGTGTTTCAAGTCAGTTTCGGAATTTTCCGATTGAATCGAGGGTGCAATTCACCTCCTTACTCTGAAATGCTTTTCTAATACTTTTTACATCTTGCCTTAAATAAGGAAAATATAATAAATTTAGTACATTTATAATTAATAACATTCCATATAGAATAAAAAACAACATTATTTATAAGGTGGACTCCTATTCATAAGGATAAGAGTGCTCCAGAAGAACCCCCTATGATCTGTCCATCAATAAGAGCCGTAGGTGGTTGATAAATATAGCAGAATTTGGGAGGTACAATGAGACTTACATCAATGGTAGTCAGTCGCTTCAAGCACAAATCCACCAGAATAAACCTTTATGGTTTGTCAATTGGTAAGATGTTGAACTCATCTCATACAATGGTAGCCAATGCAAACAGTTTCGTACTAAATGCCTCTTCCAGGTTTATCACTTACAAGAGTAACACCACCTTTTCAGGTACCGTACCTTAAGATTTGTCATCAGATTAATGACACCATATAGATATATCTTTTTCTTCTTGAAATTTTCATTAAGAAAGTTATTTTTTGTCAGTAAAAGTAAAAAATCATATATTCGGTAACCTGGAAAGGTCAGTTGAGTTGCTTCTGGGTTTCCATAAGTCCCTCTGCTGCTAAAGGCGATATTGTACATTCCGCATGAAATCTTCATACTGGGCTTCTTCTGAATTTCTTAGTGGTATCGATCTGTTGGCAGTATGTGAGGAAGCACTTTCTCGACATATCAAGGATCAATGTGGAGGTGAAGCATTCTATTTCCAAAGATTCTATTGTGGGGAAATATAGGCCATTATTATTGAACAATATTTGTACATTATTGTTGTATATAGCAAAGCTGATTTGAATTGATAAGCCATTTATATATGTGCAGAACCGCCGTTCTTGGATGCCAAAGAGGCCCAACCGTCGAAAATGTTTGAGAAGCATCCCTCCTAAAAACATTGAGCTTTTGAAGTCTTCCATGTTCAGTTGGGTACCTTACAAAAGCGACTCAACGGAGAGTGAGTTTGACCACAATGCATGTACGTAATAACTTAAAACTGAACAAATTTGAATGCCCTAATAAGACAATGTTTATTAGGTATCAAAATTTAGTATCTTACTTATTCAATGATAATCATTTGAAATATAAGTTATAAGTTAAAAAAAAAAAGAAAAAAAATGTAACTTTTTTACATTGGAATTACAGCACTGGTCATTTTCTCCTCCACGTATTGTAATTCACAGCCAATAGAAGAACATAGCAACATGTAGCTTATTCTACAGTATGTAATAAATAAATAAATATTTAAAATATTTCAAGAAAATAAAAATTGCCTTTGTGTTCTTCAGACTTAATAAATTTTGTATGTAAAGTTTTTTCCGGGTTGGACCGTGTAAAGTTTTTGATGGTTGCCGAGCTTTCGCACATCCTGTGATGGCTTCTTCAGGGCTGAATAGAGAATGAGCTGGATGTGCGAAAGCTCGGCAACCATCAAAAACTTTACACGGTCCAACCCGGAAAAAACTTTACATACATCTGGTGACTGTGAAAGCCTACGTGAACATCTTAATAAATTTTGATAATTTTTACCACTTTTCAGTGGTTCTGAGGGTTAACAGGCTATATCAATTTTGAGTTCACTTTCAATATTTTTAACCGAATTTTGTGGAGTCTTTCTCCTCCTTTATTGGATTTTTTCATAAATCCAGCAAGTTTTGTTGTTCCATTTTTAGTTTAATGGGGCCGAGGGACATAAGTTATTACTTAATATTTTCTTTAAAAGGACGTATTTAACAAATTTACTTGCTACAACCCTTAATGAAATGATAAAATAGTGAGAAAAAAAAAAGGACTTCACTGCTTTACCCAGTTGTGTTTGTAATTGAAAAACTCCCACACTTAAACGCTGATCAGTAGAATTTATAAAATTATTTTTGTAACGATTATTGTCAGTCATTCATTTATTGTATGAGTGGTTTCCGAAATAATGTAACAATTAAAATTGTTTTTATCATTGAAATTTTTTCTTTCTTTTTTCAGTTCCAGTCCACATAACAGATTATGAGCTAGTTAATGAAAGTTTTGTGTGAATGTACAAAAGTCCATATATTAGTACATGAGCGCTTTTATTTTCTAAAAGGTATGGAATATCCAAAACTAAATAAATACAAGAAAATAAGTAAAATTTTAAAGCCTATACTGGGCAATAAGAGTGGGAGTTAAACCGGAACCTTAAAATGTGATGTAAGAGCAATAATTCCTTTATTTATAAGAAAATTCGTATATTGCATTTAAATGCAAAACAACAAACGATAGCATTAAAAATCAAAACAGGGCTATGAATAAATTATTCTCAGAGCAGAAAAATAAAAATATCTTCCTCAGCAAAGTGGCTAGAGCTGGGGCCCACTTAGTAACAATACAGTTTTGAGTTAAATTAAGCAAATGCACATAACTTTCAAATAAACCAATTTTATTCATATAAGATGTCTAAATTAAATGAGAATAGTATTATTGGGCACTGTAATTGTTCTGAATAGAATTTCTGTGTTGATAACGTTTAAAATCTATCTCAATTTAAAAAAAAAAAAAAAAAAAAAATTTGACACATTTGTAAACTTGTAAGTTTTAAAATAATGAGACTCTGCTTAGTGGTTAATAAATATTTATTTGGTTGTGTTTTTTTATCCCACGTAAATTTTAAACAATTAATGAGAGGGAATCGAACCTGGATCTCATGTTAGCCGGGCCGGCGTGCTTATCCATTGACCACCAAGACGAGCTAGATATCTCATTAAATTCCCTCTACACTAGTGAGAGCCTAACCCACGCGACAGATAGATTTTGTCAATGCTGGGACAGATAGTATTTTTTATTCTCTTCCCTCTCATTAATTGTCTAAGCTTAGTGGGTTTGACAGACTTGCGGTTCGAGCGTGCGAGGCGACGAGAGAGCCGAAAACAAAGTGAGCACGGAGGCGACACCAGCTCGGAGGAGCCGGGCTGCGTGAGTTGCGGCGTGCGGCCTTTGGAGGTGGTGCTCCTCCACGGAACTACTGCGCACCTCTGTACCTGCGCCGACTGCGCCGGGAGGATACTTCTGGAGGGCAGGGGCTGTCCGGTCTGCGCCAGGAGCGTCGAGAAGATCGTACCCGTCTTTCTGCTGCACCAGAGAGGGGCTCACCCTTCAAAACAACACTAAATAACCTTTTCACAATACATTTCTCCTTTTTTCTCTCTCTCTTTCCTTGTAGAGCAGTTAAATATACTTATGACTTAGAAAACGGAGATAGAACTGGAGAAGTTATTAGATAATTTCACTTTCATGATTCAAGAATCGGCCTGGTCTGCAAAAGTTCCTAAAAGAATTTACAGACAAATACACAATATGCTAGTGAGCTTAAAAAACTAAGGTGAATGAGTGACTATCATTTTATATCTGATGTTACTCGCAAATTATAAATAAAAATTAAATTACAAATTGAAGCTAACAAAAAGAAAAATCCTTCCAATAGATGAACATCATCTTAATTACTCAATTTTAATATTTCCCACGAGTGTATAGCAACGAATGGCATATAGGCACGCCCAATAGTAAAACTTTAATTTTAATCGGCCACCTTTTATTTAGCTATACGTCAATTAGGTTAAGTGTGAGGTCTAAATGTGAATATTCCTAGGTAGGTCTAATTTCCTCGAAAAGTAAATTTTATCCTTTTTTTACTGATTTATGTATATTTTAAATGCCCTTTTCAATTTTTATTGCTCACAATGCTTAACATTTTAAGAAATCAAAATTAAACTCTTAAAGTTTAGTAGTAGTAATATAGCATTCAGAATTTAAAGGGCCTTATATAAAAAAAATATATTACCGTTTTTCAACCAAGTATTTGTATATTTGATATAATATACAATTACTATTCAAAGTATATCATTAGTCGTCATTAGCCATTTGCTAGCCAATTGCTCTATTCCACGCGGATACCATTCTTTGGTATTGCTGTCAAAGATCTCTTGGATCGCAATTTCAAATTCAGCAAAATTATCAAATTTTGTCCTTAGAAGAAAATGGCCCATGGATCAAAACAATTAAATAATCCGATGGTGCGGGGTTCTGACAATTCGATGAAAGAGGCAGGAGTCATTGTTGACAAAAATTCAGCAATGTCGGTTGGTTTCCATAGAACGCTAGAATTCCCCAAAAATATCGATTAACAGTATTCAAGCATGAAAACATTTTATCTCTATAGAAATAACAAGAAAGTAATCATTTTAATAAGATTAGATCATTTTATGAATGTCCTCCCATTAAATACTAATCTATGCAAAAAGTGATCTGCACATTTCACTGATCTACCCAGATGCAAGGATGAATAAGGTTGTTGATTTGCGGAATCACATATTCAGGTAAACAATTTTACTTAGTAAGTATCGCATGTTTTGTTTGGTTGTAAACACCACTCATATAGGGTCATGGAGGGAGAGGCTATCTACAGGCTACCACCCCATTCTAAACATCCATGGCCCAGATAAAAGCTTGGCTTGGATTTGAATCCGCAACGTCAGGATAGCGAGACCTGAACTTATTCCCCGAGATACCCGGGCGCCCCCACAGTGGAAGCTGACGTCATTCAGTGAACTTTGTGGTGTAGTACCGTAGTCCGCTGCGTGACGTCACTCCCACGGGAAGGTAATAGAGGACAACCTATTCTGGTAACTTCCCAGATACGATTAATACTATGCTTAAAAGCATTTCGTCTCTCTTTGAAGGCCCTCTTAAAAACACAAAGCTGATAGGTTAGTTAGTAAAGAGTCTTCTTCCACAGCAAGAACCAACTTCACAAGAAGCTAAAATAGTTATCGGGTCGTCTTCGATTAATAACCGCATCTATAATTTATTATTCAAAATATAAACATTGATTACATTTACCATACTATTAGTGTTATTAGTATTCGATTATATGATATTTGGTTCACTAAAATTAAAACAAAAGAGAATATTTTGTATTTGCATTTTGAATCAGCTTTATTTAAGTTATACGATGATTTTAAAGACATGGGGGAACAATCAATTTTCTTCAAAAAAATACCTGCTCACAAGGGAAAACAAAGCCGTAATTGTAAAAACATTGTGAAATTCATAAGAGAAAAACTTCCTTTAAATAGAGCAATAACGTTCGTTTATACTTCGACAAAGAAGTATATAACCTCCTTATTTTTCCAAAAGGAATTAAGTATGTCTGCAGAAACTGCAAGTAATTGAAAACATTATTTAAGGGACTTTTGGGCAGATTCTCATAGCAGAAATCCAATTAAAAGATAAGGTAATGGTATGACAATCGAAATTGATGAATCATGTATTACTAGGCGAAATATAATGATTAAAAAGGAGAGTTAGTTGACCGTAAATATTATTCTAAGATGATTTTAGTTGGGGTTCGGTCAAGGTAGATCCAAAAAACACAAATTTAAAAAATGTATTTTTTAATAAAGGATTATCTGCCAACGTTTCGGCTTACATTGTAAGCCATCTTCAGGGCTATCATGAAGATGNAATTAAAAAAAAAATTAATTTTTAATTAAGGGGGTTTCATAATAATTTGAATGAGTAGATAAGTAATGCAGTATTTGAAATTTCTGCTTATACTGTACTTCTAATTTGAATGATTAATACTTCCGCTTTTAATTAACTCTCTCTTTATTTAATTTTTTTTTCCAGCTTTTTCTCTACTTATTTATTTATATTAAGCAGACCAACCAAGTTGTATTTATTTTATTTTTTTTAATGGAGTTGGTGTAAATTAGCTATTTTAATTAGTGATACATTCAATATAATGTAAAGCAATTTTTTTTTTTTTTTTTTTTTTGTAAAGTGTGCATGATATGGATATGTATTATATATTTTTTGATAAAGATTTATGTATTGTTTTATGTAAAGATTTATGCATCTTAAGTAACTTTTTACTGATTTTCTTATTGATCGTTTGTTTTAGCGATATCAATTTTCCTAGGCGAAAGAGAGGAAGACCTCCTAAAAGTTTAAAAAATTCAAGCATAACAGAATTGGATTTCCCACCTCCACACATGGCTGAATCTAACACAAAACAAATTCAATTTGGTTACAGGTGGGTGTAAACATAATTGTCAGTGATGTAATTTAAATAAAACAAAGCTTATACAATTTTATCATTTCTTTTATGAATACCCTCTGTCTTATTGACTGGCAATAATATTTTTAATCTTTTCTCTATGGGCTACAGCCAATAGAAGAAATAAAGTAGATGCTGATAATTAAAGATCATTATCAGACTCTTATTTATTTGAATTATATGGAGACATAAGAACAAACTCAAAAATTATTTTGAGGTTATCGTGGAGGATATCTCAACATTTTGGTCATTAGAGTAACATTTAATAAATGTATTTTTTTTTTCCTAATACGAGTTTTATTTAATTGTAAAAATAGATAATGGTATTAAAAGAAAAGACTCTTAATTCTTCAGCAGGGTACCCTCTCTCTACCCTACAGATCAATATAAAATCCCGAAGGGCACCTATTCCATCCCTTAAAAGTTCCTTTTGAAGGTGGTGCTTGATAAACTACTACTTGCAAAGACAAATTGAAATATAATCATCATCACACCCTTTAATATTTGAAAACGTGAAGCCTAAGTCATAAATTCTATCCTCTCACCGTCTCTCGTACAGCTCGTACAACTCAAATCAGACAATCTTTCGCCATTTGATACTTCATTCATAATCTTTTCTAAATTTTCATAATTCAAATTACTTATTATTATTATAATAAGAAAAATGCTAATTTAGAATAATGTCTCGATCCTAGTCAAACTTGTATTTAACCCAAGTCCTTCACCTGGATTGTCTAGCTTTTTTTATTTTCCTCCATGCGACCCAGCCACGCTTCCCTTCAAACGGAGCAATTTTAATATGACTACATCCTTATTCAAACATCTACTGCATAGCAGTTAAAACTATTGGCTTTCCATAATCTATTAATAATTACAACTACTCGGATAGGATGAGGGAAACTGAACGAATTTTTATTTTTATTTTTTTTTTTCCTGTGTTAGCCTCCCTTGCAACCACTTAGGGTCATTGGAGAGAGGGGCTATCTACAGATTGCCATTCCATTTTAAACACCCATGGCTCAGGACAAGCTTCTATATTATAAATAAAAGATTGACCTGGGCGGGATTTGAACCCGCGGCGTCAGGATTGCGAGACCCGTACGGATCCACTGAGCTAGCCTGGCGCCCCATTGCAATTTATTTATATTGTAACAAAAAGAAGGTTAAACAAAGTGGCACAATCAACAATTTTTGTCCTGTATTTTTCATAGAGGTAAGTGTATGAAATAATTTGACGTGACGACTATAGGGGAACCTGGAGAAACATATCTATATCCGGCAGCCGGAAAGATTTTACGGTGGCACGGAAAGCAGAAGAAAGCCTCTGCGGATTGAAACAGGCTTTCAACTTCTGGAACAAAAAATTGTTAAGAGCATTCCAATCCAATTCAGTACAGCACATGATAACGAGGGAAGATTAGAGATCCACAGTAATGCGGATTTGGCAGATCTGGAGACTAGGAAATCTACTTCCGGCCTGATAGGATTCTACGATAGAGGCGTGATGAGCTGTCTGAACTAGCGGCAGTCCTCAATTGCCATCTAGAAGACATGACGGCTAGCGAAGAGACGAGGGAGCCTGTCTGGCTATCTACCTCTTTAAGTCCCTGACCGAACTTACGGTTGAATCCGTGCTCTACAGTTAAATATAATGAACACTAATTCGGCTTCTTAAAAAGTAACTTTATTACAAATAGCTACACGGGCATTATGGATTGGCAGAACATCAGAGAGCGAAAGGAAGTATTACAGAATATGGCTGGGTTTATATAGTAGACAAGTGCAATGTAGGCAGTCAGCAGTATCCGTGGGAAAGCTGGATGTAACTTACGACAACAACGTGGCTGCTGTTCGCCTCAAACTTCTAGATATATTTTATTTAAGATTTGGAGTGTGTTTTCTTTTTCTTTTTGTGTTTGAAACTCTGCAGGGTTAGATCAGGTCATTTGTGACATCATGATGGGTTATCTATGCATGTATCATTCTGCTCTGACTGAAAGAGAACCTGTATAAATGCAAGTGATCTTCTTACACAGTTTTTGTACTATACATTCTAACTAGCATAGTATTAATCGTATCTGGGAAGTCATGCAGCGAACTACGGTACTACGCCACAAGGTTCGCTGAATGACGTCAACTTCCACTGTGAGGGCACCAGGGTATCTCAGAGCATCAGTTCGGTGTTACATCTTAAATAAATTCATTCTGTTTGTGTTATACTATCTGAGTTGCTGCAATTATTAATATTATCTCATTACGAACGAGACCCCACCGATATGAAGCAGTAATGGAATTGTTAAACTGTACAATATATCATAATAAATTGTATAGACCATAGGGCTTTAAAAGGTGAATGCATAATCTCAGATAATCTCTGCGAAATTTTAAGTGACAATAACGACTATATAAAGAAATGTATGGACTACGCGGATTACGTGATACAGGCCTAATTAAACTTCTATATAAATTGTCCATCCTTCATGTAGCCCAATGCACAATTTGCAGATTACAAAATAGATTAGTTGAAAGCTATGGTATGGGAAATAATTTCATGATTTTCCGGTTGCTTGGGGGGAGGCACGGACAAAGGTCCAAGGTGACATAGTTCGTGGGCGGCGTCACATGTTGCATCTTGAGGGTAATGATATTTATTCTCTCACTTCAAATATAAAATAATCAAGAGTGAACGAGCCCAGTGTGGCCAATACTGATTTATATCTACCTTAATAAAAGAATATGAATTTTCTTACTATATGTAGCTCCTGCGTGTCGGAATTGTTCATGTGGCTATTAGGAAATTGAAATATTAGGGCTGGGGTTTATAGGAATTAAAGGAAAGTTTAAATACAAATAGATATTTATTAACAACTATGCTGAGGGATTAGCTTAGCTTATACAACTCCTGAGTGGCAGACTTTTTTTTTTTTTTTCCTGAGAAGAAGAAACACAAGAAGTTTTTTGTTCATTAAATGATCAACTTCCACATAAATACTATGTTTTTAATAAGCTCAATATATTGATAATGTAAGTGCAGATATTTTAGGTTAATAATCATACTTAAAACAAATGAATAAATTTATATTTATTATTATATTACACCTCTAAGTTATTATGGAAATGTTATTAAATTGTTTTATTCTACGTAAGTAAGAATAGTACAAAAAGTAGGTTCATAGTACGAAACAAAAGTGTGTTTAGAGGCTTGATTTATTTTTCTCGCTCTACTTCGCCCCCCTCGTTAAACGTCCGCGTACTGTCACTTTTGACAGTAGTAGTGAAAATAATTATTATTTTGTTTTGCTCAGACGTCGTCAATAGTCACTTTATACTCACTCTAGCCTTTTACTCCACCCCATTTTTTATAGTAATACGGACTCTTTCCAGGGAAAAATCCGGGAGGGGGGCCTCCTCGAGCCTTAACTTGAACAAAAATTGTGAACCTGAGAGGGTAGATTGCTGAAGATAATTTAATCTTTTGAACCTCTTGCACCCTCAGGTCGTCTGCAAATTTTCTTAATTCTGTTCTTGGTTTAAAATCAAACAAAAACTTTGAAAATCTTTGCCTGTTAATTTGTTTAGTAATAGACTTATATATAATAATTTAAATATGAAACATAAAAATGTTACACTGGCTCAGTCCAAGATTGAAAACTTTCTGCACTTGTATTCTGGAAAACTTGTTTATGTGGGAAGTCTTCTTAGAGAAGTGAATGTTATAAACATATGATTTCTGTTGAAACGAAGATTGATTTTCTCTATTTAGTTATTTTCACTTAAATTTAGCGAATTTTAGAATTTAATAAACTCTATATTTTGATAAAAAATTACATTAGGAAAAAGTAGGGGATATTTTTAAATATTATTTTTATAGAAAGTCTGCTCTGGTTGGTCCAATAAATGTGTTTTAAAACTGTAATGTATGGTCATTTGTCTTATTGAATGGTTGAAGGAAAAACTTTTTGTTGAACAATTTATCTTAAGTTTTAATAATTTCTTGGCTCTGTTGTTGAGCCAAGCAGATTACAGTAATATATTGGAGTGTTCTATTGCATTCTAAAGCTTGAATAGGATTATTTAAAAATAAATAAACAAAAGATCAAGAACATAGATCCTCTAATGAATGCTATGTAAGTGTCACTATCTTGTACACAAAAGAAGTTTCATTTCACCCCTTAATGACGATGTGCGACTGTTTCCCAAAATATGATCTTTAAGTGTTTTTTTTTTTTTTTTTTNTTTTTTTTTTTTTTTTTTTGTCATGCATTATAAAGTGTGTAGGAGAATTAATTTTATTCTGATTTTACCGGTGGTTTGATGTAGTATTGTGGTATATGTCAATTTTTAAAAAATATTTGATTTCCTGTTATATTTTTATTTTATTTATTATTAAAAGTAGAATATATCTAGTTTCTTCAAGTTTAACAATTCTAGTCTCAAGGCCTGAGTAAATGTTTTATTTTGTTAATGAATTATTTATGTATCTGTGACTTACTTATTGTAATGTGACTAGAAATGGATCATCACTCAAATTAAAAAAATAATAAGTATGTTCATGGAAGACAAGTTTAATTTTATTATTGTTTACAATGAGATATCAGTGCTTGAAGTGGTGTATAGCTTGTATATGAGAAGTTTTATTTATGAGTTCTATCCCATAAGTACTTGTGTAAACCTTGAAGCAATTTAGATGTTAACTTAGAAATAGTAAGTCTGACAAATTTTCAAATAAAAGTTAAAATAACTTTTAAAGAGCCACTCATTACCACTCATTACCATTCATACTGTTATTGGCATGTAGTCAGTTAATTACATCTATGGTTAAATTTATTTAATATTCCACACTAATTTATGTTTTTGTTAATTTGTTTCTTTTATTCTGAGGTAATTAGTATAATTACCTTAATATTCAAAATATGTAGTATAATGTATTAATAATGTGTTATAAATCAAAACTAAAACAAAAATTAAAGCAGAGGAAGGATATTTCACAGGAAGCCTTGGGAAAATAATTTCTTAATGAAACATAAATTTAAAACAGGGAGAAAGGCACATATGATAATGGCTTAAAAAATGTTACTTTTCCTCTGCAATTGATTATTCAGGGTTTAAATTTTGTATATTTAAAATTAACCTCTGTTTAATCAGGGTTTATGGTAAAGTTGGTTGCCGAGGCTCCAGAAAGTATTCTTTTCTTTCTTTTTTTCTTTTTAAATAAGTTTTGTTCTTATTTATTTTTTTTTTTTTTTTCCATTTGGAGGCACTATCAGATTTATAGTTTGTTTTTTTCAATATCAAGTAGCTTAAAAATTATTATCATACTTCTGTTAATCATAGGGTTTTTAAAATTTAATATATACTGGAGAAATTTGTCTGGGATCAGAAAAATAAAAGTTTAGTTCTGCACTCTGAGATGAGACCATAAACTTCCCTTGGAGATCTTCCCATCGCCCTATGACTTACAATTTAAGTTGAAACATTTGCAGTAATAAAATAACAAATTTCTCCTGCATAATACTCGATGACCAACCAACCTCCAACCATATATATATATATATATATATATATATATATATATATATATATATATATATATATATATATATATATATATATATATATATATATATATATATATATATATATATATATATATATATATATATATATATATATATATATATATATATATATATATATATATATATATATATATATATATATATATATATATATATATATATATATATATATATATATATATATATATATATATATATATATATATATATATATATATATATATATATATATATATATATATATATATATATATATATATATATATATATATATATATATATATATATATATATATATATATATATATATATATATATATATATATATATATATATATATATATATATATATATATATATATATATATATATATATATATATATATATATATATATATATATAGGAGTAAGTGTGAGTGTCGGTGAGGATGGAATTTCAGACGAATAGTATA
>KZ806987.1:106308-128674 GCA_000696205.2 Oncopeltus fasciatus
GTTCAGAAAGTAAGTGTACATATATATATATACACATGCACTCACACACCCCTGCAAAGAATTTAGAGTAAGCAATGAAATTATAAGTTTGAAAATACTAATCCATAAAGTAGATTCAAGAAATTATAGTCTGAATCATAGGCTACTGAGTTATCTAGTGAGTAACCCTCCCCCTTCATGTTTCTCCTGAATATATGCCAACTGCACTGATTAATCCAATAAGTCCTAACATAGTCACTTTCAACTATTAAATTACCTGTTGGTTTGCAGTAGATTTTAAAAATTTCTCACCCCCCCCCCCAACACATATTCCTACTCCTTCTAAAGATGGGTTTGAGGCATTCTAGGCCTCAACCTGTCAGACTTGAGTTCACCAATAGGACTATGTCATTCGATTAAGCTCAGGTATGAGAGATTTAGGGGCCTTCATTCAAAGGCCTAGAGAGTAGTAATGTAGTGCAAGGTGGATTGGCAGTCTCTATGTAACCAATTCTCAAGTAAAGTTGTGGTAATATTCACTATATTTTTCTCCAGTGAAAATATACTAAAGGGTTGTATATGTGTGACCATTTTTCGAATAAATATTATTATTATATCGTTCATATAAAATGCAATTAATGCTTGTCCATTTTTATCTACTATTAGCCATCTCCTAGCCAATTACTTGATTCCACACTGATATCATTCTTTGGGGTGCTTGTCAAAAAACTCTTGGACCACAATTTCAACTTCTGAAAAAATTGATGAATTTGATCAAATGGTTTTATATATATGTACCACACAAAAACACCCCTTTATTATGCACAGCCTAGTCTATTTCACTCATTCCACAGCTAATATCACTGCACAACAAAAAAATATTTTTTGAATGTTTCCTACACTAAATTAGTCTATTTCTACTAATTTTGGGGTGATAAAAACGAAAATAACATTGAAAAATTTTTATTAGCTCTGGTTTTTGAGATATACAGCACTTAATCTTAAAGAGTAGTTATACTATACGTGAAAAGTGAAAGTACAAAAAACAATATTGTTATGTTTCTTTTAGAATATTTTAAGTACAAAATTGATTAAAAAAAAACATTATTCTTAGTGTTTTGACAAATAAAAGAGGTTTGTACCACCAAATTTCAATTAAGTCAATCCGATGTATTGTAAGATCGCTGTCGTTTAGCTTGTCTTTTATAAAACACTTCTGGAGCATCCTGTACTGAGCTGTCTGTACTGAGATATTTTCACATCATGTTTTAGAAGATTCCACTGTTGTAGTCTTGACCCTAACAGCTCAGCCTTTTCCTTAGACAAGCCAAGATCTCTTATAAGGTCACTCAACTCTGCTTGACTAATTCTGTGCGGATCACTAGACCTATCGCTTACATCAAAATCAGGGTCATAGGATGTAGAAGGATGGGTTGCTTCTTGTAAACAGACTTCATCACTTTCCTCTAAAATTTCATAGTTTTGGGGTGGAGAAGGGACTGGCAAATTGTCTGAGTGTGGTACAGGCCGAAGAGCAGATGGGAGATTAGGGTATTTCACCGTTCCTCTTTTCTTCATAGATAAACCTTGCTTAATGGGAGGAGTTAAGCAGAAATAACAGTCGTCTGTATGATTGGTAGGCTCACGCCAAACCATAGGTACTGCAAAAGCCATTGCCCGCTTGTTATTTTTCAGCCACTCTCGCAATATGACGGAACAAGAATTACAACATATATGAGGAGCCCATGATTTATCTTGGTCCCCAACTTTTACACCAAAATAATGTTCATAGGCAGTCTTAATGATAGGTGACATTTTACGTTTCTGAGCCTTAAATGTTATTTCACCACATATATAGCAAAAGCTATCGACAGAATTCACACACTTTCGAGGCATTTCAGATCAGCACTTAAATTAATTTAAAAATCAACTTCACACGATAATTTCAATAGCAACCACGTGCGTACAATTGACAAACTCGCAAAGGTTATGTTTACTACTTATGAACAGCTGATGAGAGGGGTGTTATGTAAACAAACATGTGTACCAACTGTTGGTGATGAAATATTTCATTTGTTGAAAACTCAATATATATATAATAGAATGATACTATATCTTGAAAACAAGAGCTAATATATAATTTTTATGGTCATTTTCGGTTTTAACACGTGGAAATACATTAAAATCAGCCAATTTCAACCCCGAAACAAAAACTTTGTTGTTTAGTGTATTTATTTAATTTTTCTATTCTTGGTCTTCCTTTTGTCTTTTGAACATTTACTTTTGTTACCTATGTGAGAACTTTCAGATAATTTAGCTTATACGAGGCATGTTCAGAAAGTAAGTGTACTGAGACTGTCACGGCGGTAGGGAATTGTTTTTCCACATGTTGGCTGCACCGCATGATTTCTCCTCTCCGCAAAAGACTGCTTCAAGGTCAGTACGTTGAGAACTGTAGGCACAGCAACAAGTTTGGTGAGAAAAGTTAATCCAATCTCCCACCAAGTGTAAAATATGCCAAGGAGTTATACGGGATCTGAAGGCGATTCAGAACAAGAGGAGTCTAAGACTCCTTATCCTCAAGAGGAGTCCTTCAAGCAGTACCCTTGTCCGAGTGATGCAACTTCAACGAGGTGATGAGTCATCTAGAAATTGAATTCGACCATTGACATATAGACCAGTTATATTGCTCAAAACTCAGAAACAGGGCCCAGAAGTCCAACAAATCACTTCTGGAATTTGAAGCTGATGTTACCCGACTAGACTAGAGAAGGCAATAAGAACGACAAATAGAAGGCTGAGAGGTTGGCAAATTTTTGGATGACCTTCGTGATACTGAGACTCCGCATGCATGTTATGTTACTTGAGGCACAGAAATCAAGTTAGAAGGAGATATGCTGCTGAAACTGTGGTCAGCTGGAGCTTCTCCTGGAGAATGCAAGGTTATAGCACAGGAAGAGCAACAAAGGAATCAAAGTGGGTTGATGAAAAGGGTTAGGCAACAGTCGAACCATGTAGTGAAAACAATTGCAATTGCTGCGTCACTAGGAAGCTCGTCAAATAGTCTCTACATGGATGGGATGGTAAATGGACACTTGCTACACCTCCTGGTTACTGGTGCTACCATGACCGTACTTAAACCAGATATTATACCACTTGAGAAGATCTCCCTAACAACTTGGACTTTAGGAATGGCTGCTGGAGATCCTGTGCATTTTTATGGGGAGACAATTGCCAACTTCCTTATCGGCGGCCCCAAAATGGTTCACTTTCGCCACCTGCTTCCTTATTTCAAAAGAGATAATCATATTAAGCCAGAAAAGCTATTAGATTCTTCTAGGCTTGCCTCAACCCTTCCATGAAGTAATAAAAGCAGCTCTCCAGCAGACCTTAAAGCAGTGTCAGTTTCCGTGTGAGATCGCCTATTTCAGAGCATCAGGCTGATCATAACCTTTGCAGTGTCGGTAACAGAGATTTGTTCAGTGACAGTAATTAGTAAGTGCAGACAATTTAGCAAGTTTCTTCAAAGCCTCTTTGTAAATAAGCACACATAAGCGATTATAAAAAACAACTAAAATGATCAACGATATTGATCACATCCCCAACAGTGGGTTGTTTATCATATGTTATTATTTCACAATAAATTCAAATGGAGAGTTTTTTTGACCATAGATATTATTATTAGATGTTTTTTGTTGAGGTTTGGTCAAGGTAGATCCAAAAAAATAGAAATTTAAAAAAAAAATTGTATTATTAAATTATCGGCCAACGTTTCGGCTTACGTATTAAGCCATCTTCANTACTAAATACTCGAATAACAGTAGCAAATGTAAGAGTTATCTTTTATATAAACTTAATAATCCATAATGGCTTATGCTTAAAATATATGACTCAGAGTATCTAACCGCTTGCACTCAATTTAATTAATTCTCCCTTTCCAGTTCAAAAAATATAATTTCTGTTAAATATTTTAGATATTGATTAATAGTCATTTGGAACTTTTCAACTCCAATTACTTTGATTGCCCTCAAACTTTAAAATAAGATTATGATGCAGAATAGCTGCAAAATTAAATTTTCATAATTTATGTTTGCAACATTTTTATAAAATGCAAACAAGAAGGATGATATTTAATAATAAACTAGGATGGTAGAGAGCCTCCCTCTACCTCTCATCCCCAGATTCGGACAATGCCTGCCCTTAGGGACATTAATTTTTACTTTCATTATTTTTTGGGGAGCTTGTAAGATTATTTTATGAATATACATAACAGAATACATAAAATGAGTCAATGAGTTTTGTAATTTAAAGTGGATTAAGATCATGAGAGGAGAACTGTAAGAGGACAAAGCAAAAGGAACTGATATAAGCCTAAGGAAAAGCTTGAATATTAGCAACATAATGGCCTCATTTAGTGCGAGAAGGAAATGCAAATTATTTAAATCAGAAGGGTATTGGTAAATATTTAATATAGCTAGTATGGGAATTCTAAATGTACCTCTTGGGTTATTCTGCATCCTGATATTATACATAAGTTAAAATGTTCCTTACCAAATTTCACCTCCACCATCACTCAATTTATACTGGTTTATAATAAATATTTTTGAGCAATTATTTGGGCTGTATAAGAGTTAAGTGGTTAAGAAATACTTAAACTGGAAAAAAACAAACAAAGGGTATGAGATTTTGAGACAAAGTATACATTTTATAAGTGAAAGAATAACTACAATCAGGGACTAACATCTTCTTGAACATCAAAAGTGGAACTGATTGATTATTTAATTTATTTTGATTCTGATAATCTGAAAGGGATTAATTTGTTCAAGAGTTCAGAAAAACTTCTGTTTTTTGGCCATAGCTTCTGTTATTATCATACCTATTACAGTTGTTTAATTTATTAATTTTTTTTTTTAAGATCCAAAATGATTAAATTAAAATAATAAATTTTACCCATAATATTTATAATATTGCAAAATTTGGCAATAGAATTTTATACATTGCTAGCATTGGAGAAAACTACACCAATATTTTAAATGAAACTAAATTTTACAACAAACCTACATCTTCAGAGATTGAGATGACTTTTATAACTTGGCAAACAATGTAGTTAAGCAAATCTTACACACATAATAGACATGCTGAATCTGCTTCAGGACGAGAGCAGGGATATTTATTTAGTAAAACATTTGATTTTTTTAATTTGTACTAGAATAATGTTAGAACTTATCTAAATACAAACATAAACCATAATCTGATTGATAACTAATAAACAAAAACACTCTTTATATTCAGGCCTCCACAGAAGAAAAAAAAAAAAAAAATGGGCAGAGTAAGAATGACAGAACATAAAGCAATTAGCAATAAAGTATTGTATTGCTACATCCCAATGGTAAGCATAATTAAAAATGTTGCATCCATACAGAGTGTAATGAAATGTGAATAAAAAATAAAATATTTAGATTTATATACCTGCTTTTACATATTCTAAAATCATTCTGCAGTTAATCTCTTATAATTTATAAGTGTTGGTTTTTTATTATTTGTGACATAGGAATTACATATTTGCTTCATAAATCTCTTATCATTTTAGAAATACAATTGACACATAAGATTCAAAATGAAAGCATTGAAGATGACCTTTAAAATAGGTTGAAATATATGTTAATAAATCAATGCTATAGGGAATTTAACTGAATTTGGAGACTGACAAAGTTGTTATTGCTTGAAATTAAACAAAATGAAACAGGCTCTCTTGGATATAATATTTTGGAAATAAATTTATTTTCTTGTTGATGCAAGTGGTCAACAGTTTGAAGTTAAGAATTAGTTTAATTAAGGCTTAAAAGGAAACCCATCAGTACAGCTGGCCTTCAGCTATATATTGTATGTAATTTTAAAATTTCAGTGGCAGATGATAGACTAAATTCATTCTTCAGAGGTTTGTGTTAGTAGGTGGGGCATGGTCCATAATAACATCTGACTTTTTACTGCCCTTTACAATGAAATTTTTAAAAAGTGATAAACAGGGAAGCATTGAGATTTATTAAAAAAACACCTTTTGTCTTCAAAATAAAATATATAATCATTTCACACCATAAGAATACTTTGTTATACAATTATAATTATCATACTACAACTTAATTTGAAATATTTATTTAAAATTTTGTTAACAGAAATTATAGCTTGACATTAGAAATGTGAGATTGAAATGTATTGTATCTGAAGACAATTGTTAATTAATAATGATTTATTTTTTATTTCCATATGTTGCCTAACAATAGTTAGAGAATGGGTAGGCAATAAAGTATTAACTAAGAAACCTAATACATTAGATTAGCTAATGAAGGCATTACGAAACATAATCCATGATAAACTAATTTACAATGGATCAATTTATAACAAGATCATCAAGAGTTAAGTGAGCTGATCTCATGACAAAGATAACTGCGATAAAAATAATTTTTACAATGGAAAATCAATTCTAAGCAAGGGAAAAGTCTTCACTAAAATAGACAGAGAACACATAATATTATAAAATAAATTGATTACTTACCATAAGTTAACTTACTCATTAAATAGCAATGAGCTTCAAATCGAGTGTCCTTTACTGTGGCAACATAAACAGGTGGTTTCAGTCCCTGCTCCAGACAACATTTTACCAAATACTGGCGGGGATCCAAATATTTCAATCTAAAATATTATAAAGGAACACTTGCTTAACTGGAGAGATTCGTTTGGGTCTCAACTGGCACATATGCCAGGTTAAGTATTTGCAACAAAATATTTTTTCTTATCCGATTTATTTTATTCATTTTTACTAAATAATCTATTATTTATCTAATTTACTATTATATATATATATTTATTTATCTATTATCTAATTTACTAAATACTCGAATAACAGTAGCAAATGTAAGAGTTATCTTTTATATAAACTTAATAATCCATAATGGCTTATGCTTAAAATATATGACTCAGAGTATCTAACCGCTTGCACTCAATTTAATTAATTCTCCCTTTCCAGTTCAAAAAATATAATTTCTGTTAAATATTTTAGATATTGATTAATAGTCATTTGGAACTTTTCAACTCCAATTACTTTGATTGCCCTCAAACTTTAAAATAAGATTATGATGCAGAATAGCTGCAAAATTAAATTTTCATAATTTATGTTTGCAACATTTTTATAAAATGCAAACAAGAAGGATGATATTTAATAATAAACTAGGATGGTAGAGAGCCTCCCTCTACCTCTCATCCCCAGATTCGGACAATGCCTGCCCTTAGGGACATTAATTTTTACTTTCATTATTTTTTGGGGAGCTTGTAAGATTATTTTATGAATATACATAACAGAATACATAAAATGAGTCAATGAGTTTTGTAATTTAAAGTGGATTAAGATCATGAGAGGAGAACTGTAAGAGGACAAAGCAAAAGGAACTGATATAAGCCTAAGGAAAAGCTTGAATATTAGCAACATAATGGCCTCATTTAGTGCGAGAAGGAAATGCAAATTATTTAAATCAGAAGGGTATTGGTAAATATTTAATATAGCTAGTATGGGAATTCTAAATGTACCTCTTGGGTTATTCTGCATCCTGATATTATACATAAGTTAAAATGTTCCTTACCAAATTTCACCTCCACCATCACTCAATTTATACTGGTTTATAATAAATATTTTTGAGCAATTATTTGGGCTGTATAAGAGTTAAGTGGTTAAGAAATACTTAAACTGGAAAAAAACAAACAAAGGGTATGAGATTTTGAGACAAAGTATACATTTTATAAGTGAAAGAATAACTACAATCAGGGACTAACATCTTCTTGAACATCAAAAGTGGAACTGATTGATTATTTAATTTATTTTGATTCTGATAATCTGAAAGGGATTAATTTGTTCAAGAGTTCAGAAAAACTTCTGTTTTTTGGCCATAGCTTCTGTTATTATCATACCTATTACAGTTGTTTAATTTATTAATTTTTTTTTTTAAGATCCAAAATGATTAAATTAAAATNAAAAAATAAATATATATTTAAAACAAAAACTAGTAGAATTTTTCCAATAAATTGAGAAAGAAAATATTTCCAATTATTTTTGGGAAATCATTACAACAGTGAAAAAACTTAATTCTTTACTTTTTATCCACTTCATCCACTTGTTCCGCCATCTGCAAATGTAGCTCTTCATTAATGTGGCAAAAGGAATTGATTTCATCAAGCAGAGATTTTTTCACCTAAAATAATATATATATATATAATAAATATACCTTTAATTTAAGGTATTGAAGAGCATTTAAAATGATAACAATAAGTCCCAAAATATGTGATCTATCTAGGAAGATCAATTTTTGAATCTACCAAAAATTAATTAATTAAATTAATTGCGGTATGTAATCCCACGTTACAAGAAACGCAAAGGGAGCCAGAAAAAAATCTTACAACCCCAGCCGGGAATCGAACCTGGGTCTCCTACTTTCCGGGTAGCGAGCCTCAACCCTAAACTTTCTGGGTAGAAAGTAAGAGTTCTGGGTTAGATTCCAGGAAGGGGTAGTAAGATTTTTTTTTTTTTTTTCTGGCTCCCTTTGTATTTCTTGTATTAAAATTTAATGAATAGCTAAGTGCTTTCAAACTTGCCCTTACCCCCTTAAGTATACTATACACTACATAAACTATACACTAAGCAACTGCTTCCAACATGGAATAAATAAATACCAAATTCAAATGAAAATATTTTTCTTAAAACACTGGATGATTTTGTTGATGATAGTATTCAAAAATTGCCTAGAGGGAAAGGGATGTGGAAGAAGATTAATAAGCTCCTAATCTTTGATATCTTCCTCATTAGTATTTTAAAATTTTTTTAAAAAATGGTTGGTATAGAAAGAAATTTTAAAACTTTTCTGGGTTTCAAAAATTTGATGAAAATGCATTATCAGGGAGGACAATTAAAAGTTACTAAGGGTACAGAATAACTCTCTTTCTTTTTTAACTAGAGGCTTTTCAACAAACTATCACAGTGGCTCATTATTTGGTGAAATTGGGAAAAGTAGAGAGGGTTAAGAGAGAAGACAGAATAAATTACATTTTTTACAACTTTTTTGTAACTCAAACAACTAAGATATTACTCAAAAATCACAAGATAAGAACAACGTTCAGCACGGACAGAAAAATAACAGACATCCTTCCGAAACCTAAGGATAAACTTGGACTCCGAACTCCAGGAATTTACAAGATTCCCTGCTCCTGCGGAACTTCTTACATCGGTGAAACCGGAAGGACGATAGATACACGTCTCAAAGAACACATTGCAGACATCAAACACGCACGCACAGAGAGGTCAGCTCTAGCAGAACACTTCGCCAACACCTGCCACCACATCAAATTCGAAGACGTTTCAATACTGGCCCGAGAAAGCAACTATTATCGGCGAACCATCAGAGAAGCCATCGAAATAACCAAGAATCCGAAAAATATCAATAGAGAAGACGGATACAGACTGAGCAAAAACTGGAAACCAGCGCTAATTGACAAGAGGATCCAACCAATCAGTGACCAGCCACCTGACTACTCCAGAGACCAGCCGCCAGAACACAGTATCAACCAATGGGAAGGCAGGCTTCGCCCAAGCGCCGGGATTATACACCACCTGGTGTATAAAACATGGTAATTATATACCACCTGGATTTTTAAAAATCTCTTTTACAACTCTCATTCTCTTTTCAGCCCTGAAGAAGCCATCACATGATGTGCGAAAGCTCGGCAAATAACACCAATTTGAGACGGTCCAACCCGAAAGAAGAAACGGTAAATACTTCTGACGACCGTCGAAGCCTACGTGAACATCTAAGATATTACGGTTAGAAATTTTTAATCTGCCCCTGAATACCCTATTTCCCCTCATCCGATTTTAACTAAAACTGAATGGGCAATGAAAAGTTTAAATAACAAATTCGGTGTCTTATAAATAAGAGGGCTGGCTTGCCTAACACTCAAAAATACTTTTTAAAATATCTTTCTTATGTATGAATTTCTTTGAAGAATGTTATAGAAGGTAAAAGTTATAAGATTATATTTTGCACCTAAATTTTGTTCTAAACAAAATTATTTCTAATAACTTAATTATATACGAGGTACATAGTATATACTAATATAATAAACAATAAATATATANCAAGCCCCTCTATCGATTTTAGCCATTAACACACTCATCCAACAGTTTGCAAAATGAAACTTAAAAACAAAATTTGGTTTCATTAATTTAGAATTGCTGATGTTCCAGCACGTACATACATACAAACACATATATACATGACGGTTTTAACAGACCATATTTTTAGCTTCTCTGTGGTAACATTGGAGAAGATTCACTGTAATTTTTCAAAGGTCTCATCATGGTACTAATGTGAATAGCTTAGAATTCCTATTAAATTTTTAATTCTTATCATTAACAAAAGTGATTTTAATTAAAACTCAAGTTTTGCTTTCAGCTGTTTAAAAAAATTTCTCTTGCAAAAACAAATATAAAAATGTTATTCCTAAAGCTTTTTTTTTTGTATAAGAGTTAAGTGGTTAAGAAATACTTAAANTTTAATAATAATAATAATTAGATATTAGGTATATTTTAAAGGTATATTATTGAGATAGAAACCCTAAAATTATATTTCTTCAATATAGCTATATAACTTCCGAAATCTTCTTTTATATTATACTGCATTAATGAAAATTAGTAGACTTCTATTTTACTAATTTTTGTTTTAAAAAAAAGTCCAAATACCCCTCTTTATCTCAAAACTCGATTAACTTGTATTAAGATGCTGAATATCAAATTTTGTTTCTCTAGTTTAAAGATAAGGGGACCATACAACATTCACAGTCAGACTCTTAAAGTAGTTAGAAAACTACTTTTTAAACATATGTCTTAAAAACTTCTTTGTAATAATAACAGCTACTATTTCAAACTTTCGTCTTCCTCTAAAAACCCTCTCATTCCCCACTGATTTTAGCCATAAACAAATACATCTAAGAAGCTTTAATACCAATTTTTGTTTCTTAATTTTTTAAATTAAGGAAATTAGAGAGCAAACAGACAAATCATTTATATATGTAATGGTTGTCTTGATAATTCTTTCTTAATCCATCCTGAGGCAATATCAAAATCAATATAAATTATGCTCCTTTAAAACAGTATTGACCTGATTAACTTTGAGCCTAGTTTTTTAAGATAGCATTTAGGATCGTACCTCTAATGGCCTTTTCTTCAACTTTACAAAAGAATAGCATCTCCATAGCTTGAACTGTGACCAATATTTTGTGGTAAGGGTCCACAATTCTAAAGATTTTGTTTCATAACACCACTAATAACATAATAAGAATTTTTAAATTTGGTCTTCTCCTAAACTCTCTAATACCCATGCAGTTACAGAGAGGTAGGTAGGATTGGGTTTAGGGGCAATCAACCCTAAGATTATTACAGAGATATTTGCAATTATTGCACATAGTGCAATTATTTGCACAACTATATTGAAAATTAAGCTTACATACTGACTTGGTTTATTTGTCACAACCTTGTAATGAATTCTGCCCTTACTTTATAAAAACAATATTCAGCAATGTTAACAAAGAGCCTCCCCCCATTTCTCCCAAGTGCCACAAGAAAGACTTTATTATGTGAGTTATGAAGTTTTTCAAGAACTCTGCTCATTCAGCATAGAATTGTTTGTTGGGCTGAAATGAGTAAAATTAGGTAGTTGATTGAGTATTATTGCGAAATGGTAAATTTAATTATAAGGTATTATCAATTCAAAAGAGAGTTTTATTAATGTAAAGGAAACAGGCAAAATCATGTTTTGAACAAGTTTCAGTTTATTTGATGGATTTGAGTCTTAGATTAAGTAATTGTATTCGAATCTTTGTTTAGGTCGTACAGATTAAAGTTCGAAGTCAGGCAGTATCACAATTCAGGCAGTCGCTTCTGAGCCTTTGTACGGGGAACATCTACCCTCACGCATCTCGATAATGGATACTCTTGGAAGTGGATATTACTGGATTGGCGGCTTATCGATTCTTCAACCAACCACATCGACAGGACACCTTTGATCATCAACCCACCTGGATCCTGGCATTCTGGTGAGGACGAGATATCATTTTTTTCTTCGAAGAAACCTCTCCACATTGAAGCAATTGACCATCATATCATTGATAAAGTTACCTTCTTCTTCAACCCAAACATCGTTTGTTCGACATTATTTTTACTTCAAACCAATTGACTATTGTGCATCGGTCAGCTTCAACTTCAAACATAAAATTTTGTTCCTCAAATACTTACTGAGATCTCAATTTTAAATTTGCAATCATCAATTATCGTTTCATTTCCGATTTCATTTATTGGTACCTCAGACAGATTCGAGCATAAACAAACTCAGCTGAGATAAAAAAAAATTAACTTTAAATTTTTATTGTTATTGTTAAATTACAAATTTGCATTTTTTTAATAACTGATTATGGTAAATTAATTTTCATTAATTATCATTGGTTTCTTATACAAAATAAATAACCAATGTTTTTATATTAAATTTTATTTTCAAATTTATATCATAAAATAATTTTGAATTGACGAAATTAAATTAAAAGGAGAACTTTGATTTCTAACAATTTGTTCATAATATATAATTATTTTTCTTTTAATCTACCATGTCGCCAGTCATACTACAATAAATTTTAATTATGCTTATTAATTGTTTTCAGCTGGACTTCCAATATTGTTTTTGAGTTCTTCATTTTTCTCTTACACAAGATTATTTGTTAATTTGCATTAAATATTGTAATGAACATTACTTGCTTTTTTTCATTGGCATTATTAACTTAGAATAAACAGCATTGTTATTTTAATTCCAAAATGGTTCAATTTAATAATTCCCTTATACTTTGGTATTATTGATATTGAGTTTTATTTTATTCCTCTAACCAGCTCGACACAGGATCGGAGAATTGTTTTCAATTAAGAAAAACCCCTCCCCCCATCAGTTTGTTTATTCTTTTTCAGATTTAATTTCTAATAGAAGAGTCCCATTTTTAATAATTGATACTTTTGTAAGAGGGACAAAAGATTTTATAAGCCTGCAAACCTTGAATGGGCTGTAATCATTAAAGGTTTTTTTTACAATTATTAATTAAGGAGGCGATTTAATATTTGGACGACCAGTCATTTTTATTTCTAAAAATTGGAGGGCCCTGGAGTGATAATATACTCTATGCCCTCCTACACCGTGAACGATGAATCTAAGTTTACTATAACGAAATAAGAATGGGTTAGTACTTCCCTGTGAGAGAAGGCTGGCAGCGAGCAGATAAGCAGTGAGCTGCAGCAGGTAATCCCCGGGACCTTGAGATAAAAGTGCCTTCACTTCACAGGCTGAACGTATACTGGAATTTTTGCTTACTGTTAAATTTTTGAGCCTTATGGTTGGACCTCTCGTATTGTATTGTTAAACAAAGTTATTCTTGCACTAGCTCTAGCTTCACCCACTTACAAAGATATAGAGTACAGCAAAATGTTTTCTTAGATGCATTAGAAAAACAATGACACTGTTCTGAATAACTTTTTCTGATAAGAGGGTGGAGAAGAAAGAAAATTCATGAGGCATATTAGAAAAAAGAAAATTTCATTTATCGAAATGAGGAAAAGGTAAATAAGTGTCCCACTTCCCAAAGACATATCAGTGGCCCCTATTTAAAAAATATAAAATATTCAAAGTTGATATGGAACAACAATAAAAACTTGAATGAAGAGTAGCATAGCATATCTGCTAAGCTTCAAATCTATCGTAAATTATTATATATTCGGTAGGGACTTATCTTAAATATATTGTATCAAGATGAAGAAGAATGCAACTGAAGAATCATCAAAAGCTCATATTTTACAATTTGCAAATTAATCACCCAGCACTAAATAAAACTCACCAGGTACAGCCTTACCTGAAGGCTTATAGGTCAGGTTTGAATCATATACGGTAATAACTTTTCATAAACTTAATGTTTTGTTCACGTTTTCCTTTGATGATTCACACTACAGAGAGTTAAAAATTGAATAGTTCAGCAGTAGATCATAATTAACATTAAACAAATTTAACGGGGAAAAAAAGAAACTATTACATAAACTATTATAAAGCAAATATAAACATTACTGCACTTTCAGGTTCATCTGCATTTATTACTCCATCTAATTTCTCTTCAGACTCAGCATCCATTATTTCTTCATCCTAAAAATGAGAGAATAAAATATGAACATACAGTCCTATGTGTATGAATATATTTATGAACTCTGAAATACATGATATTATCAATAAAATTGTACTTAATTTACTATATTTATTGAACAATAATTAAATTAATTCAAAATAAATTTTAACATGTATTTTGAAAAAGTGTAGATATAAAAGTTGAGACTTGAAGGGTTTTCAACTTGAATGAGGGAGAAGGATTCACTTAATTGATAGTTAGGATTGATCAAGATGTAGCTCAATTGTTTATGAGTTTTAAACTGTATTCATACAGATGGATCTCAGAAGCCTTTCTCTCCCAGGGAAAAGCAGTCGAGGATTCAAAGGCAGGAGGAACAAATACAGAAGCTGCTACATAAAACGTGACCAAGCCGAGCCCATCTGGACTGCAAATAGGAAAAGCAGACGAGACAGTAATTCCAACACAGGATCTGCCACCAGATAAGGAAAGATCCAAGACCCAAGGCAAGGCTACAACTTCCTTGCCTGAAAAACATAGTGAGAAAGTATGACAAGAGAGAAGACTGTGGGGGTCAGGAAAAAGATATATGCCCTTGGAATAACCTTATATTTCTGACAACCTTCTCCTTTAATGGCCCCAACAGACAAATTTGAAGCTATCCAGGGGGTAGCGGGTTATACAAAAGGATCCTTTTGGATCGCACACAGTGTGCTGTGGGTTTGAATCACGCCCTGAGTAGGCAAGATTTTATGGGAAATAAAAACCAGACAAGCTTTTATAGAGAAAAAAGAGTTTGTCAAGCTTTTACAGAGGAATACAAGTGGAACATAGCTTTAATAGAGAAATAAATATCAGGCCGAAGCCATGCTGTAAAACATGTAGATAAGCTTCTACCTCCATAACCTTAAGAAGTTGAATTGAAAAAAATAAATATATAAATAAAACCTTCATGAAAATCTTTATCAAGGTGGTGTGTCCTATGCAGGAAATTTTTAACGAAAAACTTAAGAATAAGGCTAATACAAGAGCCCTTTATGGTTAATAGTAGGATCAGAGAACTAAATCCTTAAGTAAGCAAGGTACTATACTAAAACATATAGACCAAATAATATAGTTATTAATTTATTTCCATCTTGTTACAGAGTACATCTCTTGAGATGTAATAGTAGTTGCAGTAGAGATGTCCCCAGATGGCTAAATGCTTTTAACTTGGCACTGGAGACTAAGTCTAGAGAAAGAAGATGCAGCAGCATTTGGTATGACTGCCAAGTACATTCCTAAACTTTTTTTATATTTTGGAAGAGTGATGGTCAAATCATCACTGATTGGTAAAATTGGTAAAACTGATCCCGGAAACTTACAGAGCTTTATCAAGTGTCTTAAGTTAATCTAGGATGAATGAAACTGAGGTGTGGTACAACAAAAAATCTTCTAAGGGAGTGGAACTTTCAAGAGTTAAAAACAAGGATCTGCATCTTTTGAAATCATAATAATAGTCAAGGATAAATAAATAAAATAACATTTAAAATTTTAAAAGCCCTCCATTACAAAAGTCATTTGAATTAAAACAATCTTTTGAAATCATAATAATAGTCAAGGATAAATAAATAAAATAACATTTAAAATTTTAATAGCCCTCCATTACAAAAGTCATTTGAATTAGAACAATCTTCTTTTAAGTAATAATCTGCAAAAGCTTAATTTAAATACCAAAAAGAATTGAATAAACCATATCACATGCCTTTGAGGAAGGAGATACTCGATCAAACTTAGAAGTGGTGGTCTCTGCATTGTGCCCATCAGGAATATATACCTCAACTGAGGGTAAAATTTTGTCTATTACTGACTCTCTAGAAGAAAAAACCTGCAATTAAAAAAGCAAGAGAATTAATATTTGATAATGTTTGTGTGTGTGTGCTAAGGCATAATTAAAATACTGAATAAACCATACATTTTTTTTTAAAGTAAGTAGCATTGGTTGAAAATTATACTTTTTCGATCAAAAAATAGAGCTAAAAACTGAGGCCTAAATTGCAATTTAGCAGATTAAAAGCTACAGCAATTTTTTGTAATTTGCCAAACTACTTTTAAATACAAAATAGGATCAATAGAATATACATCAGGAATAGGGTGGTAGGATTAGGTTTTCTACCAAGGAAATTAATAATTCAGAAATTTCCCAAAAGTACAATGATGAAAAAATGCATTATTTTACCCCAGAATCTGTTCTACTGCATCGATACTCTGATTCTCTAAAATCTGGAACAACAGATACAACAAATGTCTGTGAAACATATCTAGTTGGTTTCTTATTTTGAATGAAGGATGTCAGGTCACCACCATACATGATTTTCTGTAACAAATTTGTTGCAGCAATGGCTTTTGAGGTTTTTTTATTAAATGATTTTCCTTCTCCTAAAAACATGAACAAATGAAATGTTATAAAACATTTTTGTATATTAATTCTACTGATTGTGCAAAATAACTTAATTATATAACAAATACATGATGCATGAAAATCACATTAATCTACCATGCTCTAACAAATAAGGAAAGCTTTAAGCAATTATTCCTAAAATGTATACCACACAGGAAAAGCATAAACTAAGGAATTTCCCCTGTTTCATTAAAGATACACTTGAATAGAAATAAGCTCAAGGTTTGATCTTCAAAGCTGAAAGAACGAGAAGAGTAACGTAAATTTTTCTTCATTGATGAGGCTGGCCAGGATTGAAAAGGAGGTGAGTGATTCCCACCATCCTAGTTCATTCTTAAATTCTCCTTAATTTATGCCCACCTTCTAAAAATGTTAATGGAAACAGGCATTAGAAAATTTCACTTGACCAGTCAAATTATTTTTTTCACAAGTTAAATAATAACAAAGATATTGATGATTATTCAATTTAATATTTTTTTAAACTCTAACCATGCATTTGATTTCAGTCAAAAATTAATTTTTCAAGAGTTTGCCGAATGACAAAATATCTAATTTAATTTGTATATGCTGAAAAGAGGGGGGCAGCAAAACCCTCTTATTTACATTATTAATTATATTCCTTAATACGTCCTTTATGAAAAAAAAAAAAATGATAAAATTTAAATATGAGACAATTACATTTTACAACTAATTAGTTTTAGAAATTATACCAAAATACTAATAATAACAAACATTATCAATTTTGTTTTAATGAACTGGAGCAAAATTAGTTATACAATTGTAGCGAATAAAAAATTGTTAATCTTCGCTCGGCAATAATGATATTTAATTAAAGCTGAGTGCTTTCAGGACTCAATGTCTCATCCTCAGAGCCCAGAAATCTTTCCGACGAGAGTCTAGTAATGGACTCCAATATCGATTTATTTTTTGTCACTATGTAAGCCCCTCCCCCCCCTTGTGTGATTTAAGCCATTCATCCAATAAACTCAACCATCATTATTATAAAAATTATAGTCCCTAAAAGCATGAATTCGTGGGCACACACACTCAAACGCCATACACACACACCATATACACACATGCACGCACACAGGCATGCAAGCAAAATTGGAATTTTAAACAAAATTCAATACTTAATTTCTTACCACAAACCCATTGAGTGAGTTCAATAATGGCTAAAACCAATTGAAAAGATTCTAAATTCAAACATCTTTTTATATCTATATAATCTATAGATATAAAAATATATACATATAATTATAACTAATCCAAAAAAAAGTGTTATCCTTTTTAATATTTTCAATATCATATTATATTACTTCAATATTATATTACTCCTAAGCCCATCTTTAATGAAACATGAAAAATCTGCTTATTTTGCACAACTATTACAATAGAGAATTTTTTTAAATAACGTTTATTAGGAAAGATTCAATGAAGTAGGAAAGTTGAGCAAAGGTCCCTCTTTCAGACTTATTTGGTATTCAGTCTTCTTTTTGCAAATTATGTCATTGTTTAAAATACAATGAGAGTGAGAGTGCTTCGAACTGAATAATTGTCAATATCTCTGTTATTATTATTAGTGTTCTGGAAAAAGTTGTGAAACTAAACTTAAAAATTATGATTAATTATTAAACATAATAAGGAAGATATTTAAAAATAAAAATAGGATAAGAAAGGCTTACCCCCACTACTCCTTTCCTGGTTAGTGGAGTGCCAGCCTCAGTAACAAATAGATAAAATTAGGCATTTACTTTTGTGCAGTCCATCTTTAATGAAACACTTGAAATCAATTATGTTTACACTACTATGCAAAGAAATAAAAAACCCTTTATATTTTATATTCTTTCTTCAATTTGAAATATTCAAAGCAAAAATAAATAAAGATAGGCAAACCAAAATATTCTTCCATTTCTGCAATGCAAGCATATTCAATTCCAGAAAGCTGATGTATTTCAATAAAAGTAAACTTTGGTCTGGTGCCATAATACTTCCCATAGTCATAAAGAAGAGTCACAGGATGTTTTTTCCAATAAAGCTACAAAGAAAAGCAAACTTATAAATCTTTGTCCAGCTCTAAGTATCGTTTAAATAACAATAATATAAGGTTTACACACTGCTACAATATTTATAATTGTAATATCTACATGGTTATTTGAGTTACGATCAAGTTTATAGAACATAATAGTAATAAACATTTTTCTGATCTTTATGTTCTGGGTTGTTTTTATGAAAATGTTAATTAAGGAAGAAATTTATGATAATGATATAACTTAAATGGGAGAGTACTTCCCCCACTCTTCCTTCCAGGTCAGTCTAGAGCAAACTTTAATAGCCATACCTTTATTGCTCATTATTCTCTCCTGCTTGAAAATTAAATTTCCTCATTTACTATTATTTATTTGTCTTTAATGAAACATGGTAACTTTATATACATTACACAGCTCTAGCACTAATGACTTGCTAGTTTTTATTTTAATTGCAATATTAAACTTTAGTAGCAAAAAACTAGGCTTCAGGTAAACCGCCACTACTGATTATGTAATTTCACCATGAATTCCTATCTTTTAATTATCAATAACTAAATGTGCTTTGTGCACATTCTGCATTTAAGGATTTAGATTTAAGAATTTATTTTTTTTTACATAGAAATGTGCCCATAATTAAATATTATGCTAGCTAAATAAAAAACTTTCTTAATCATACTTGAAATTTCGAGTGATTGGTCTAATTTTTTTCAATTAGGGAGTTAGCTTAATATTGTTCAGTTAAAAGCATCAAGCAAGTTTAAGAAAAATATTCTCTTTTGGACTGTTGAATTGAAATTTATTGATACTCGGCTTTCAGATAACCCACAATTCCAACAAGCCCAATTTAGCTCATCAATTAAACCATTTTTTTTTTTTTTTTTAAGAATATGGTAAATTAGTTAAAGAGAAATGAAAACATTTTCAGTTTTAGATTTTTCTTAAAAACTGGAAAAGTTTTGTTTTTAGCCTGGCCAGTAGAGAGTTGACAGACTCCCGAGTACACACAGTTATATCTATTTTATTATCTCATTTTTGGTACTAAGTAGATAGGATCAGTTTGTGGAAACCAGGCTTGAAAGGCAAAAGTAGGGGAAAAGAAATGAGTTACAATGGTTTTTATAAATATTTTTATAGAGAAAATTGAAATAGCCTAGTCCATTTTGTTGTCATCATGTCTGTAATAGTATCTCATTAGTAGTTAACCGTTATGAAAAAAAATTTGAAATAAAAATGTAAAGTGCAACGTGTTATTCAAAGTGGATAAACCCCAAGTATTTCTATAAAAACCAATGTTTTTATATTAAATTTTATTTTCAAATTTATATCATAAAATAATTTTGAATAATTTTCTACAAATTTTATATAGAATACTGTTAGGAAAAATTTGAATTAAAGTAGACTTTTAAATATTTTTTAGGAGTTAGCCTATACCTTAAGTAAAGGAGGTGTCAATTGGCACTCCTTGGAGTTATTCAACATAGTACTTGAAGAAACCAGTGGTTATTTATGTAATGTCATTCATATGCTTACTATGTAGGCTTGACACAGAGCTGTTAAGAGATACAAGAAAAATTGTATATATTACATTAGATCGTTCAGAGGAAGGTTAAAGGGAAAAGTGCAAAACTATAAACAAGGTTATCAAAAAGAAAAGACAAAAAAAAAGAAAACCAAATTTCTCATACTGAATATTTAAACTTACCTCACTTATATTATTGGTTGGTCCCTTCTTCCTGCTAAGTGACATTTGATTTATTTATATTTTATTTAATCATATTTTACTTTCATGTATAAGAATATTATACTAAGCCCTCAAATTACAAGATGTTCTTAGCAGAATGTAATTAAGATTTTTTAGTAAAAAAAAAAACATTATTGGCTAAGAAAGCAAACCACCAAAAATAGTAAAACTCATTCAGTCTTTACTCAATAAAGAATTAATTTTACTTAGTGTCTTAAAAAATAAAGATAAACCAGATATAAGTGCAGGTTCATATAATATGCTAAGATTTCTCAATAATCTTCCTTAAGAACAGCAGAGTACAGTTATCAACTAATCAAAACAAATTGAAATATGCATTCCTAAGGAAACTAGTTACTTAAAGATATGTATAATAAACTTTGATTAAATTTGAAATGTATTTTGACCATTGTAAAAGAGAGGTAAGTACTTATCTATAGTAAATAACACTACATCCTATTATTTTTTATCAAACAGATAAATTCTTAAAGTTAGTAGGCAAAGAAAGAAAAATGCACATTATTTAAAAACTTCAAGCTTCACATTTATTTATAAATATCCGTTAACTAATTTTATTGTCCCTAAAGACAACAAAATACTTATACTTCACTGCTTAACTAAGCATCAGTGGTCAGTTTTAGTTATTTAATCTTATATAGTAGACAAGGTAGTAATGACTCATATAGGGGGAAATGCCATGATTCGTAAATTAAGAACTGCCCATCTGGAATAAACAATTAATTTCAACACAAATAACCTAAGAGGCTAATTATAAGGCAACAAATTTAAAGAAAAACAGCAGTACCTGATAAACAGTTTATAAAAAATAATTCACTTACATTACGTCTCCCTAATTTTTTTATAAGGGAAACACGTGAACTACTAATGCTGGGATGTATTGACGACATCCTTTTAAATGGATAAAACCAAGTTTTAAGAACTACCCCAAGGCAGATGAACAGGTAAAATTAAAGGAAATTATGTCCAATTCCAAAATCAAACGTAACCAGCAAACATAATCAAATCCGACAGCGGTTGACTTGATCTGACCCTTACTACAAAAGCTATATGATCAGATTTCAAAGATTTATTGAGTAATAACTAAAAATATATGAATACTGTTTTCGTTTAATTAAAATATTATTTTGTTGTAAAATACAATATTTGTTTGTGCATGTTTATATATCAGCATATATACATGCGTTTGAGTAATTATAGAAATGATACAAAATGTCCTATTCCAGATTATAACCATTATACTCAACATGTTGAATGTATTATAATTTTTATAAACATTTAAAAATGAATAAGTTAGATTTTCAAATGCCTGAGTTGATTCAAATAGACTACCTTTCACAGAAGTTCGTACCTTGCGGTGCCACGTTGGGGGGTTTACTTATTTTCAAAATGTAGAAACTAAATTCAAGAATTAGGCTTTTTATTGTAAACCATTGAATGAATGAATTTTTAGTTGAAATCAGATGAGGTGGTGGGAGGGCAAAAGGAAAGCTAAAATTTATAATATTGATAACGTTTTTATTTTAGTTTAAGACACACATTCAGATAGTTTTTCCAGGAGAAGAGTGATCAACCCCTGCTAACTTGGAGGAGCTGTATTTATTTATTTTTTATTCCTTTTTATTTATTTATTTATTTTTTTTTAGTTTACTCTTTTATCTAATTTGTTGTCGGTAGACTGACGGATCTCATCAAGCATAAAGTTTTCGTATATTTTCATACCCAGGGAAACGTCAGTGCGAAGCCATCCTCCCTCAGGAGGGAGCTCACTAACTTTACACTGCCACACCAGCCTCACAGTATAGTCCCTACTAAAAGTAGGGAGCTTTGTAACTAATAGTTCAGAAAAAGAACTACGAATACTATGCTAGACGCACAGGCGCACTTAAAAACAAATACATATATATATATATA
>KZ806987.1:128855-143501 GCA_000696205.2 Oncopeltus fasciatus
AAAAAATTGAAATATCATTAAAGCAGTAATTTGCCACACCTACCTATCATGAAGATGAGAGAGGACGTCCTGTCCCTAAGTTCACATTTCCATGACTAAAATATATAAATTTTACTTTTTCAATCACTTATATTATATTTATAAAAATACTATTTCTATCTATAATTTTAAAATGATAAAATACCTCTAGTTCTTCATCGTCCTCATTTCCGGCATAGGATTTCAAGCGTTTCTCCAGTAGGTCATCAGGATATTTCAACTTCTCAACCTTTTGAAACCTGCCAAGTTCTAAGACGACTTCAAATCTTTGAGATGGAGGATTACAGTCCCACCCTAGCCTCCCAAGAATCTGCTGAGTAAGGCATTTCGTACCAGCTATGTAGACTTCACATAAACTGGAATATAAATTGACCGAAATTTAACTTAGCTACTTTATTTTTCTAACCGATTCTCAATACTAATAAAGGTTTATTTTATTTATTGATTTATTTTTTAAGTTTCATGACTACTAACGATTGTTTAAAATATCAACAGAATGCATATTATGTGTTCTTTAACATTTATTGATAGACCTTCATCTCTTTTCAAACCTTTGTACAGATCGGACCAAGAATTCTTAACTCTGTATGAGGTTTTCTGCATATATATTTAATGGGTGACTATATTCAATACTGACTATGTGTAATAAAATTAAATAAAAAAAATTGATTTAAGTTCATTCAACCCACTTAAGTCATTTAAAGCTTAATTTTTTTTATTGTGAAGAGGAAACAGCCTTATTTTTTTTATGTTTAGGGGCTGACAATAAAGGAATTGTATATTCATGAATTTATTAAATATTTATCCAGTTTGATTCTTTCAACAATTGAACTATCCGTACATTTAAAAACAGGAAGTCTGCTCAATCAATGTAGTTGAGTTTCACTCTTTTCTCGAGTCTATTAGTACTTTATATGTCTATTTCCATTTATGTTACACAGCTCCATTGCGTCAAAAACCACGGTTATTTCATTTCTTAATCGATATTGTTTAGACCTACATAAAATACAAAACCTCACTCGTTTAACTTCTTAAATTTGACAAGTTTAATTTTACAATCTATGGTAGAAAAAGCTCTAACCATTACGACTTAGATTCAACTTTTTTAATTATACAATTAAAAAAGGTAGGAAAATAATAATTTTTTAAAAGGCAATATACTTATTAGCCAGATTTAGATAAACACAAAGTGAAGCAGTCAAATAACCTACCGGCAGACTGTCAGTCTTGGGTTTACATTAAATGTAGTTATTCTAATAAAGAATGGTAGATTTAAAGCCTTCTTGGATTGATGATGGCTTGACCTTTAACGAAAACCAAGAAGAATTAGTTATAGAACAGTATGTTCAAGATGTCGCGGACTTTAGCTCACAGTACGGTAGTGACATAAGTATTTCATATACTGCTTATAACATATCTGGAAGACCCAGTAAATATCCTGACTATGGCGACTTCCCTCAGGCTTTTGTCATGGTAAATTCTCAAGCAGTTGGAATTTTATTCATATTTTAGTTTACTGTCTTTATTAATTGTATACTTTCTATGTTAGAGAACATATGGCAAGTGGTGGGATGATGCTCCTAGTAGATCAGTTGAAATTATGCCCCAAAATTCAGGAGAAATTATTAGCCAAGATTATATTGGTAAGTATTTAGTTATATTACTTCAGTAGATTTTCCATTTATAATCTTTATTTTCAATGTATAGGAGTAAGTTTAAAGATTATTTTGTCATTTGCATTTACTTAGATTTATTGCAAATTAATGCTTTAGTCTTACTAGTAAGTTACAAGGCTACTTGTTACATTTGCTTAATTGACCTATTTTCTCTCCATTGGAACCTATTTAGATTATATACTTTCCAAGTATGCCTCACTACTAATTGTTTATAAACATACTAATTAATATTTGTATGTGTCAAATTCTTTAACTATTAGGAACTCGTTAAATTGTATGACCTAGAAAATAAATATTCTTAATTAATATTGTATATCTTCTGCTTGTGAGCCAAGAACTTTAAAAATAATACTCAAAATTCATTTAAGACGCATACCTCAAAACAATTCTAGTATAACTTTACCTTGAAAGTTATAGAATCTGACCTATGAAAAATAGTAATATGAAAAAACAGACTTTTTTTTTATTTTTTTTTATCTCAGCTACTGAAATAAAATTGATATTTTGGATTTAAGAGTGTCACAATGATGTGTATCAAGTAAACAAAAATAAAGAAAGAAAATTAAATAAAACCCAACAAGAGGGCTGCTTTGAATAGGAAATTCGATTTGAATAAACTTACCTCCTGCAAGGTGGTTCTAATTATTCCAAGTGATATCCGTTTCTTATTATTTTAACAATGCCTGATGCAAATTAGTTGTTATCATCGAATTTAATAAGAAAAACATAGAAGATTTAACAATACATTATTGTGTTTAACTTATTAAAGTGTTTTCTTTGGATTAAAAAATTTGCATTCCTTTGAAATCTCGAATGTGATAAAATAGTCATTTTTTTCATCCACCCATTTAGTTGTTTTGAGTTAAGCCAAAGAAATAATTCTACTATTAATATCATTATTGTTGATGTAAGCTTCCAGGGCTTGAGTCATTATCATAAAGATCGATTTTCAGGTTGGACTGTTTAATGACATATTTTGTCGCCAAGCTTTAGCTCATCTTGCAGTGAGCTTCTTCTGGGCTAATTCAAGAATGAAGATTCTTGGAAAGAGTGGGTGTTCTAATAGTTGAGCCCTCGGGTGGAGTTGGCAGTAATCATTAGACTTCGGGCTTCCCTTTGGATTCTGTGGAGTGCTGGATACCAATTTTTGCTAAGCCTTTAAACATCTTTGTTGATGTTATTAGGCTGCTTGACGATTTTTATGGCTTCCATGATGACTCTGATTGTAGTTGTCAATTCTGACTATGGCCTTGGTTTCATCAAAAGCTATGGTGTGCTGGGTATTATAAAAATTAGATTTTAATGCTTGCAGAGACGACATCTGAATTTGCAGAGCAAGCAGCTAAGAGGCTCTGGTGATGGAAGCTGTGCTTTCCAAAAGCAGCTAAGCCAAAATGGAAATAAAACATAATAATTATTAGATTATTTTAATTTGGGTTCGGTCAAGGTAGATCCAAAAAAAAAAAAAAAAATTCAAATTTAAAAAAAATGTATTTTTTTTGGTTTTTTAAAAGATTATCTGCCAACGTTTCTGCTTACATTATAAGCCATCTTCAGGGCTTTAGAAATACAATGTCATGGGAATACAATAATAATTGACAATATTATAATACAGAATTACCTTAATGTAATGTGATAACAAAAGTATGAATGTAGAAAGATATGTAAGAGATCAAAAGGAAAGTTTGCTGACCGTAGATATTATTCTAAGATGATTTTAGTTGGGGTTCGGTCAAGGTAGATCCAAAAAACACAAATTAAAAAATTTATTTTTTAATAAAGGATTATCTGCCAACATTTCGGCTTACATTGTAAGCCATCTTCAGGTCTGTAGAAATACAATGTCATGAGAATACAATAATAATTGAAATTAGTATAATAGAGAATTGCAATAATATAATGTGATATCAAGAGTATGAATGTAGAAAGCTATGTAAGAAAATTTAAAGTTTATGAAAAACAATTTGAAAAAGAACCAATTTGAAAAAAACATGCAAACAAACAGCTTATTGACAAGAAAAAAATTTGCCACACCTACCTATCATGAAGATGAGAGAGGACGTCCTGTCCCTAAGTTCACATTTCCATGACTGAAATATATAAATTTTACTTTTTCAATCACAGGCCGCTCTCCCTTTGTACCTTCCGCCTCTTACCTTCCCCCCACCCTTCCACCACCCATGGTGTTTTTTAGAACAATTATATTTCGTCTTAGTATGGAAATGTGAACTTAGGGACAGGACGTCCTCTCTCGTCTTCATCATAGGGTGTAGTTAATTACTGTTTTAATGTTATTCAATTATTTTTTTAATAAGTTGTTGGCTGCATGTTTTTTAAATTCTCTTACATATCTTTCTACATTCATGCTTTTGATATCACATTACATTATAGTAATTCTGTATTATAATATTGTCAATTATTATTGTATTCTCATGACATTGTATTTATACAGCCCTGAAGATGGCTTGCAAAGTAAGCCGAAACACTGGTAGATAATCTTTCATAAAAAAATACACTTTTTTTTTTAAATTTGTATTTTTATTTTATTTTTTTTTGGATCTACCTTGACCGAACCCCAACTGAAATCATCTAATAGTAATATCTACGGTCAAAAAAACTCTTCTTTTAAAACATTATAAGTGTGGAGGAGACTTCAATTATTTCATTACCTAATTAATGACCTTCACTCCCAGTAAAATATAAATAAATAATTTTATAGATAAAATAATTTAGCTTCATGACCTACTGGAGGCAGTGGAGAAGGCCAGGACATGAGCAAAGACCGGAGCTGTGAGCTGTGAGGGTTAGTATGAAGCAGGCTTTGATGTTAGGCTCTGCAGTGGCTGAATAAATACTATTTAATCGTGAGAAACCACTTATTGTGTCCAATCCAAGATTTAACACAGTCAGCTCTGAATTGGAAGGACTCATTGGCAAGGACATCATTGTGAGCCAGTGAATAGGGTCTAGTAGAGAAGGGCAATTTGACAGGGTTCTTGGGAGTCAGTAGTCTACATGAGGAAGAGAGCGATCCACAGGAAATGTGGGAAGTGCAGATTTACATTTGTCTGAGGGTACATAAAAGCTGGTATTGTTTTTGCTACTACCACTTCCGATTGCGGGGTTCTGGGAAACATTTGGGCTTGACCCATTAAAGATATTTAGCTGTGATAGCGTACAGGCCATCATGGGGTGACACAAAATCAATGATGGATTTGGGCGAGGGAAAGTCTATCTTTGAAAAAGCCTGCTCAAACTGTCTCTTTGCCGCCAAGAGCTCAAAGAGTGGGGATTGATAACTGGGCTTACAAGGGGTATAGTCAAAGTAATTAAATGATTCTACGTTCTTTGAAATCTGAGTGTTCTAATCCTTGTGCCTCCTGTATTCATATGGAGTCTTTAGGGATAAATTGAGGATGGCATGAATATGATGGGATGCCAGGACCCGAGGGTTTTCAATAAGTCTTCTTGATTTGATAGGGGTCCATACCGCACAACATAAGAAGACAGGCTGGGTAAGAGGGAGAAAGAGACTTGAACAGACCATATTTTTAGCTTCTCCAGTATAGGATTGTTGAAGATTTTTTGAAATTTAAAAAAAATCGTTTCATCATAGTATCAATATGAATAGCTTGGTTTCTCTACAGGAAATTGCTAAAACCTTTTTTTTAAATGTCAAGCACTTTTCTGTGTTTTAGTTAAAACTGAATAGATCTTATTTATCTTTGTGCTTGTATCCTAACTCTTTGACAGGAGATTTTAATTTCCAGATGTGACATTTGAACAAAAAGTTTATCCTACCAAAGTCTGCATTTATGAGACATACAACCCTGGCTCAGTTGTCCGAATAACAGCTGGTGATGGAAAAGGGTTATGGAAAGTACTCTGGGAAGGGGAACCCCAAAGTGTTGGAGCTAGTCCAAGGATATTCTCTCCACAAATAACTCCCATAGACTTTATGACCAAGTACTGTACTTATAAGTTTAATTATTTTTAATTATTAGTTTTTGCAATTAGATAACTAATAAGCCTAATTATTTTCCTTGTTCATGTTTCATGTTTTTTCTAGTTTGCTACGGATAGAGTTTGATCATCGACAGCTTGATTACTACACTGAGCTTGACGCAATTTTGCTTGTTGGCTCAGCAGGTTCCAAGAAATCTCTTGATTCTGGCTTGATTACTTCGAAAATTAGAGGAATGACAATAAGTACATTCAATAGTGAGGTATATTTCATTATTTGAATTCATTTCAAAAATTCTGTTCTCCACTATTCATTAACAAAATAATATAAAGAATTTGTTGATGCCAGTCACATTAGATGAAAAATGTAATTAGTTTTGAAAACTTGAAATTAATTACTTGAAACAAAACTAATCTAACTACAACCAGAATAATGGTCTGGCTATAGGAAATAACCTTGCTCCCGACATTTCAAGCATCACTCTTAACGACCTCCTAGACACTTTCCTTCCCGACATTTTCTTCCTTAAAAAATAGGTTGATGACCTCTTCCTTATTATCAATTCAGAAAAAAATCCCCCAGATCCTTACTGCATTTAACTCATACCACCCTCGTCTAATATTTACCATTGAAATGGAACTGATTATCAACTCCCCTTCCGTGACACCCTTATTATCCGTAACACCAATGGCTCTATCTCCACTGACAGGTATACCAAGCACATATACTCAGGACGTCTCCTCCACTTCAACTCATCTCTCCCTCATCATCAAAAAATTAATGTGGCCAAAAACCTCATCTACAGATCATTCACACTTTCTGACAAGATATTCCACAGCAAAAATATTAAACGTGTTACTGTCATCCACCTGTCCAATGGTTTTCCTACTCACACTCACACCATTAAAAAACTTGTAAAATAATTTTTTATTTCCATTTCTCAAACTATCCCCCTCTCCCAAAATAGTGACCTCATTTTCGGCTCTCTTTCTTATATTCCAAAACTTTCTGAAAATATTAAGAAATCTCTGAGAAAAACTTTTCCTAACCTTAAGCTTTCTTTTTCCACCAACAACAAACTAAAATCTCAAAGACCCCATCCCCCTTCCTAACAGGACTAATGTTGTCTACAAAATTCCCTGTTCCACACCTAATTGCCATGGTTCTTCCATTGAACAAACAAAAAACCCTATTTCCCGTAGAATCAATAACCATAAAAATGACAAAGAATAAACTAATAAAATTTGCCCTCACCAAATATGTTTTTCATGAAGAACACACATTTGACTTTGAGAGCATAACCACTCTTTCCACTGAACCCTATGAACACAAATGCCTTTTATCTGAAACCGTTCACATTAACTTACAACACTATCCAGTTAACGACAGAACGGATATAGAACAAATTTTTTCAACTTATTCAAACAGTTTCAACATTCTAAAAACCATCAGCAGCCCTCCTTCTCAAACATTTTTCCCAGTTCCAAAGTTACCTATTCCCAATAATACCCTTCCTTTTTTCCTTTGTCCTTTTCATTGCCCCTTTCTGAAACAGGCTGTCCTCCCTTTGTACCTTCCGACTTTACCTCCCCCCCCCCATCATTACATCACTCACTGTGTTTTTCAGAAAAATTATATTTCATCTTAGTATGGAAATGTGAACTTAGGGACAGGACGTCTTCTCTCGTCTTCATGATAGGCAGGTGTGGTAAATTACTGTTTTAATGTTATTCAATTATTTTTTTAATAGGTTGTTGTCTGCATGTTTTTTTAAATTCTCTTACATACCTTTCTACATTCATACTTTTGATATCGCATTACATTATGGTAATTCTGTATTATAATATTGTCAATTATTATTGTATTCTCCTGACATTGTATTTCTACAGCCCTGAAGATGGCTTACAGCATTTCGTTGGCAGATAATCTTTTAAAAAGATACACTTTTTTTAAATTTATTTATTATTATGGTATTTTTTTTTATTTATCTACCTTGACCGAACCCCAACTAAAATCATCTAATAATAAATAAAGAGGTGTAAATGTAAATTTTAAAAATTAAATATGTGCACTTACAAAGTCTTTTCGATGTCAAGCCATAATTCCTGCTAAATCCTCTGCTGCATTGACATTGAACACCCCCAACTTCACCAGATTGCTAGTTATGGTTAGTACCTGTAGAAATAAAACTAGTAAATGAGACTTGAGTGATCCTTGGCCTTGAAAGTGGTCAGCATTAATGAAAAAAATATTGAGAGAAGAAGTGGTTTTTTTCTTGTTACCTATATAATTTTATCTTCCCTACAGCCAAAAAATAGTATATTGTTAATTATAATTACCCAAAAATGCTACTCTTAAAAGTCAATTGGTGATGTTATGCATACATTATATTTGTTCACACACTTTAAACTTTCCAAAATTATTAGTTTTAAAGAAACAAAGTTTTGTGTTTACTCTTATTGTTTAAACACAAAAAATATTTACACTTATTAAATACTAGGCTCTTAATGTACCTGAAATTCTAAGAAGATTACATTCATGTGCCTGTGGTAGTGCTTTGTTTAGTAAGGGAAGAGACCTGGCATCCAGGACACCAATCCATCTTTGGCAAATCTGGCTTGGCGTTAGGACCACCAATAGATACCAATGGTGAATATAGGTATTCCAACCTTAGGCTTATGTTCAGAGAAACCATTTACGATTGAAAATTTTGGGAATTTTTCAAAAATTTAATGAAGTTGTAAACTAATGTGATGAAACATATTGAAAATGAGGAAAGAAACTAAGCTAAATGGAATTAGATTTATCTAGCCAGGCAGGGAGAAACCTTTGTATTTAATAAATGAATGGCTGGCATGAACATAGCCAAATATGCCTTGAAAAGAGGCATAATTGAGAAACAAGTAGATGTTTTTTGTTGGGTTTGGTCAAGGTAAATCCAATAATATAATTTTAAGAAAGTGTATTTTTTAATTATCTGCCAATGTTTTGGCTTACATTTAAGCCATCTTCAGGGCTATCATGAAAGCGAAAGGGGTCGTCGTGTCACCAGGATCCCATATTCGTGACTGTCCAATATTCCAGTCATATGGTCAAAAAATTTCCCATTTGAACAGAATTGAGGATCTTCATGGTAAAATTGCTGCCTTCGAAAATTCCTCTATATTTCCTTATTAACATCTATAATTATAGAGATGTTATACAAATAAATAATCTAAAAGGTTATTTTCACTTCCAATGAATATAGAACTATCATCCTAATAGAAGGTATGATAGTGTAAAGTTAATGATGTTATACAAAGGTTACAGGTTTCGATTTTACAGGCCACCAATATCAGGATAAAATTAAAATCCAAGTTTTGAAATCTCCCTTTACATTAGGCCTTGGCTATCAACAGTTCTGCTTCATCTTCTTGACAATATGGTGTTTTTAACTTCTCTGCTATTATCATTATATGGTAAATGCCAATCATCTCGATTATTCACCATAATTACCATTATGGTGCCATCAATCTTGACCTCTTCTCTGTGTACCATTTGCTTTATATATTATAATAGATATTTTAAAATATAACTTTCGTCAAAAAATTGGCATTAACTTTTCTAGATTTAATTCATAAGTCACCTGAAAATAGTGATCGTTGTTCTTTGAAGCCAGTTATAATTCGGACATCTCTTCATTATAATATTACATTTAAATATAGATTTATCTGTATAGATATAGATACATCTGTATTTAAATTAAAAAATAAGAATAAGATTTATCTCTTGACTTTTTTTAATCTATGTTCCCCATGAGAATCTTTTGGTTATATTTGTATTAGACACCCTATGTTTAAAATGTTAATAATCATGTTTTAGTCATCAGAATTTTGTACAATTTAGTTTTAGAAGTGCTTTAGAACATATATGTTTCCTATGTGTTTGTGTCTAAATAATAATTACAATTCACCTTTAAAATACTGAAATCGATATAAATAGTTTCTTATGAATATCTTTGGAGAAGCTGCAAAATTTTTTAAAACTATATAAGGAAAACATATTGTTTTCTTGGGGACATGGGTGTTTCAGAAAAATTGAATGGTTGCTGAAAAAAAGGGATTGGAATGTGTAGGGTTTGTCACAAACTCTGGTGTGGTTGGTTTTCTTAAATTCAGATCTTAAGAAAATTTTCATTAGCAAAGTTCTATTTTTTTTTAAACCTAATTATTCTGATTCTTCCATAGCCGAATAATTAAAGTTATAGTAAATATTATATGGGCGTGTGTGTGTGCATACATGTGTCATGATCTTTTATTGTTTTTGTATGTTTTCCATTTTGTTCTAGATTGACATTGCCAATACTCTTAATTCCTTGTCGTCCTTGGCCCAACATTATACAGCTCTTCTTGAGGATATTAATAATGAAATAGAATCAACTTCAATGGTATCCTGCAGCGGCCCATTCAACCAACTACCAGTAAATTTATTTTCTGAACCTTTACTTTAATTACTTAATCTTTGTAACTCTACTGTCTTAATTGTAATTACTGTCTTCGTTGTAACTCTACTCATTTATGAAAACCATTTATTCCTGAAACTATTATCTGGCTTATTATATATATNCTAAAGAACTTCCGAATCTAAACTGAAACGTTTTCCTCCCGCAAAAGTACTTATTAGATCAAATGTCAAATGGAATTCTCGCCCCACCTTACGGCAGGGTCAACAAAAAATTGATTATAGACTCATCATAAGTCCCTCTCCACGGAAATTATATATATATAATGTTTAAATTATTAATTTTTAAAGCTTTTTTTCCTCAAAATTTTTACTTTTAAATAACTTGTAAACTTGAAATAACTTGTTAAAATACATTGCAATATTGACCTGTTTGAAGTTTGAAGAGATTCCTTTATTTTCCTTTTATTCATCCATACAGAGTTGTGTTTATGTATTTTTAATCTCTCTTAAATCAATTTTATAATTACATATGAATTATTTTTGAACTGAACGTATGTAAATTTAAGTGATAAAAAAGAGAAATTCAAATAATATAATTCTAGTTGTGTGTTATTTAATTTGATAATTTACAGGCTGATAGTAAATAAGTGTACTAATAGACTGTTCATTGTTAGTGTAATGTATATGCTGGACATCACACTTATTTTAAAATAAAAGTAAAAAATATTTACCGATATTAGAGACACTATGTATCACAGTTAGAATCTACTACTAGTTATCTTAGCAATGCATGTCACTTTGTTAAGAACATGATAATGTTTACAGCGATATAGCTTGATACAAATATTAGTGATACTGAAATTATTACACTATAATTATTTAATTAATAGAAATCACAGTCAATTTTACTTTTGTGGTGACGAGTGTTTAGGTAGTGGTTGAAATAATAATTTATTTATATTTATTTTAATATTTATTCAAGAAAAATATGTTTGATGAAAAATGGATCGATGTAAAAAGATTTGACTAGAAATTCTGTTGATTTAACTACTTATTCTTGCTATTATATTTCCCTCCTTGTATTTCTGTTGTTATGAAAATAGTTTATTGGATGCTATTAAAAAAATCAAAGCCCTTAATAAATTATTACACTTTTATTTATTATAAATGTGAAACAAAAATAAGAAAATATTCAAACTCACCTTTCATCTTATAAATTTTTTAATATTTTCACTACCACAAATAACAATGTGTATAGTTATAATTCTTATAATTTATTCTTCTTCCTGTTACTGTGTCACGTTTAGAGTTTATAATTATTTTTTATTTTTTTAGGATGAAACTATCCTCAGGATATTTAGCTATTTAGATCTTGTATCATTATCTAGATGTGCAAGAGTCAATAAACACTTTCACAGACTTGCCAATGACTCTTTGCTTTACACTGAACTCAACTTAAAGGTAATAATTTATATGATCTCTTTTATTTTTGGGTACTTATTTGTGGATATTTATTTTTTGACATTTGACTTTAATCATATTAGAGACACTGAAAAACTGTTAATAGCCCTTATTACAATTTCATTTTTTTAATATCGGGATTATCTTAAAAAAAAAAAAAAAAAAAAAAAAAAAAAAAAAAAAAAAAAAAAAAAAAAAAAAAAAAAAAAAAAAAAANCCGGGCCGGTGTGCTAGCCATTTGCACCACCGGGACTAGTCAGATAACTTATTAAATTGTCTTTAGTTTAGTAATTGGTCAAAATATATATATGTAAGAATATGATATCGAGTGTCTACTTGAAAACTCAGTTCTACCTATCTCCATATCTCCATATAGGAGGTACCAGATCATGATAGGTCTGGCGAGTAAATTAAAATGATAAATTACTGCAATGTAATTTTGATTTAGTGATAATTCATCAAATTAGCAGAAATAATTAAAATAAAGTAATAAAAGTAAAGTAATAAGTAAAAAGTAAAGTAAAAAATAAAGTAAATCTATCAACATTCGGTCCAGTGACTCAATATTTAAATCATTTCTTCTATATATGGACATTAAAATGAACCCATATATTCATAATAAATAAGATAACCATAAGGCCAATACAAATATTCAGCTATGAAATACGGCCAATTACAAATATTCTGGGAGTTATGTTCAATGAATTAAGCGTAAATTCTTGCAAACGTTAATGAAACTTTAAAAATGGAACGGAGACTGAATTTTAATGATATTTGCAGCTTTCAAACTAGAAAATCTGCCTGGACCCCTGTTCAAGATTATGGACACATTAGTGGTCGGGACTCGATGTAAAGAGTGGCCAAAAACGAGATGGAAAGATTGAATAAAGTAGGGCTGAGGGGTACTGAGATGCGACATTTAATAAATTTCAACTGATTTTCATCGATACAACTTTTGAGAAACTTTTTTTAAAATTATTTCAAAATCAACTATTATCTTAGAAAATAGTCTACAGTGAGTGGGATTAATGTCCAAAATTATCTGCAATTATTTTTGTTGTATTTTATTTATTTGATAAATAAGGTTGTTTTTGTTAACACACACATATATGCATATATAGAAAAATTTTATAGATAAGTAATGGTTTGTTTTTAATAACTAAATTTTAAAGGTTTAATCTCACGCAGGATTTTTCATCTTGAATAGGAATTCAGGTTATATAGGAACGATATTTGAATATTCCTTTATTAGAAGTGAAATATTATAAAATGATGAGATGCCTTGAACCACATTGACCAGATCTTGATTTGAATTCTAAGTATTTCTGGGTCTAATGGCATAGTAAATATGGACTACAAATATTACTGTCTATAGTTAAAGTCAAGTAGTTAAGAACCTCTAAAGAGCACTTTTTATCAAATACAATGGGTTCAATTTTAGGGATCCAAAATCAGTGCCCCATCATGCAGGGCTGCATAAACTAAGCAGATTTCTTTTGTTCCATTCAAGTAAATGTGGTTCAATGATTTATTTGATCTAACAAGCCAGAGAGAGCAGTGAATTTAATTAGGTGAAATCATGAAGGCTGGCTCTTGGAGTGTTTGAGAGGGTTGGAAAAATGCTCAGCTTTTATAGTTGCATTCCTAAATATTTCAAACAAATTCATAACACGTGCTTTTCAAACTAATGTTATAGAAAGTAAATGTTAGAAATTTAAATTCTTAACCTAACAAGATTCTTAAATTTTATCTTGCTCACAATAAGTAAATTTCTAGATAAATGTATTTTTGTTCCTTCACTTAAAATTTAAGATGGTGATCAAATACAGTTAGAAACATTTTATATTTTATAGTTTATTATTATTTATAATTTTATCTTCAAAATAGGAGGATTTAACTATATTTTTTTTAACTTTTACATTTACAACCTGTGAGAAAAATGGATTTATTTTTTAGCTTCTCAGCTAATATAAACTGGAATGATAGTAAACTTTGCATACAGTTTTGATTAATATTATGACTATTAATATCAATAAAATAGAAAATACACATATTATTCCTGTTTTATATGAAACTAATTTACTTTTAAAGCAATGTAACGCTCCTTTACTTCCATTACCAAAACTATTGTCTTTCTTTGTAGTAAAGACTTGTAGTTCATGAAAATTTTTAAACAAAAGAATGGTAATTTATCTTGAATTACAAAATTATTTTTAATCCATTTTCATTATAACTAATATTATGAACTATTATTTGAACCAGATAAATTGCCATAATAATATTTTTTGTACTTGATACCTTGCTTCCATGACCCTCAAATCTTGATGGAAACACTCACCCTGCTCATCACTCACTGCACCAAGATTGCCTGGGAAATTAGCAAGGTAGCTGTGTAAAAAATGCAATTTAATGCCTAGGTTGCTACCTAGCTTTTGGAAGCTTTCCATGAGTTGCTGGAAAATTTTGGTGTAATTTAATGCTCGCGTATTTCCAAGAAAGTCTTTAGCAATGCTTTTGAATGCCATATCCATATTCCCCTTCTTCCAAAGAGGGAAATTCATTGAAAACTGGCACGGGGGCTTCGGCAGAATGCGGTACTGGGCGTATAGCTGACGGTAAACATTTGTTTTTCTTGTTATAATCCGATGTTTTCACTATACAAAAGTAACAACCACTTGAATGATCTTTGGGCTCGTGCCAAATCATAGGTATACCAAATGGAAGCTTAGCACGTGTTCTCTTGGTCCACATCCGTAAACCCTCAACACACTGTTTACACACTTTATGAGGTGCCCATGCTTTATCTTGATCACCAAGTTTCACTTTAAAATGGGCAAAATATGCTTGTCTGACAAATGTATGCTTGTCTGACTGATGTTTGTTCTTTGACTGGGAATGGTAAAACTGCCACATATATAACAAAACGAATCGGGGCTGTTTTCACACTTTTGACGTGTAGGAGCAGAGGTAGCCATAAGGAAACGTTTCAGTTCAAACACACTATGTAGTTCTGTACACTTCCGTAACGAAATACTAAATACTGCTTACCGACACACAACGTTT
>KZ806987.1:149759-160945 GCA_000696205.2 Oncopeltus fasciatus
TATATATATATATAAATAATACCCACAGGCAGTAGTATTTCTTGATAGTATTTTAGTTAGCAGATAGTTAAATTGTCTGATTAATAGTATTTTTATAAGTATAGATCCCAATAATGTCAGTTCTGTTATTTTGATTCTTCCTCTCAGCAATATTAAGAGCATATGAGGATCCTTGAAATGGTAGGATAATACTGATGTTTTATGAGAGATTACTGTGAAGGCCTTGCTTAAATGGAAAGCTGTAGGTATGGTTAGTAAAACAAGATTCTTTAAGTGCACCTAAATCAGTTATGACAATGGCACTAATATTAGCCAGACCTGATTTTAGGTATCCGTTTGCATTAAATGTTATGGATCTCTCCAAGATCTGTTTAACTTGTGAAACATGTCTTATAGAGGTCATAACTTAATTAATACAAGCTGGTAAATAAAGGATCATTGTATTTTTCTCTCTCACCTTCATTCTAGAAGAAATAAAGTATACCATTATTAAAAAAAAGAGTGCCTCCCTGTTTGTTATTCAAAAGAATTGGCACTAATAGAAATTTCCATTTATACTTACTACCAATCTCATAAACTTTATATGGTGACTGAATTTGAAAAACCAAAATGATTTTTTTAAATTCAATGGGTGCTTTGTTTGCTACTGCATGACCTGAGTTGAGTACTCTAAAAGTTCATGTAACACAGAGTCATGTAGCACTGCAGGCTAACTTTCCAAATCTAAATTATATTACCGATGAAGTCTTGTTTACCAAGCCCTTGATGACTAATCCAGAAAAAGAGTAAGAGCTGGAAAATCCCAGTGAAGAATGGAGCGTATTATTACGTAACAACTACAGAGACCTTTAATATTTAATAACCATCATGAATAATAAAAATAATAATAATAATCATCATCATCAGAGTTAGTAGGCTGTAATATTGACCTGAGCCATAATATACATAATTTGTTGGTTTGATTAATTGATTAGGAACCACATCTTCAGTTATCATATCAAAATTAGGTACTTTATGAGGTATGGGGTACCGCATAAATTAATTTCTAACATTGTGAAGAATTTTATTGGTCAATATTATAAATGAAGTAGCTAAGAAATTTGGAAGGAAGTGAAAGGCTGTGTTTCTTCTCATTTGTTTTGGAATAAGCAAATCATAACATAAGCAATTTTCGTCACACTTACCTGGGGAACAAACATATTCACTGTGATTAACAACAAAGGAAGATTCAATTAGGAGACAGTAGTTTGGCTGTCTAACTTTATGAGGAGGGATTGGTCAGAGATTCAGTCTTGGATGTCAAGAAATAAAAACTAATTTCAAAACTAAAAAGTTTTTATTATTGTCTATGTTTTAGCCTAAATTTAAAGGCTGTTTCAGGGCAATGGGGGTGATGGAGGGAGTCTCTTGCTATGGGATAACTCAATTATAAATCAAATTCTTTAAACCCATAAAGATGAACAAGATTTTTTTGGCCCCTAAAATGAATAAATTTTCAGAAGTTCTACTTGTAATGGGGCAGTTCATGTTGGTTGAGGGATCATAGTGAAAATGCAGCTGAATGGATTTTTTCAAACTTTAATTATTTCAATAAACAGATCCTGTGTTCTGTTACAATACTTTAAATTAAATATTACATTCATATAATATGCATGCGTAGTACAATTATAAAAATATTATAATGCAGAAAATAACATTTTTTACTCACACATGGAATTTCTAATACCCTTCTCCTATTTGTCTCAGAAACAAAATCAGCATTTATTTAACCAAATTCCGAAGAAATATAGCTATTGAGGTTGCTCTCATGACAGATTTTATGAAAATTGTTTTCAATATTTTCTCCGATTCCAGACACCGAAAATAATGGTCACTAAAATTTGTATGTGTGCGTGACTGTGTGCATTTTGTGAGACAAAGCTCTATGGGTCACATCTTTCAGGATTACCTGCAATGTATAGCATGAGTTTTAAGTTTTAAGCTGTGGCAGGACTTTACCCGCATTTTTTTACCACTAGCCTTGGTGTGGTGCATTGTTATGCTCTCCATAAAAGTGACTTCCCTCTGTCTACTTCATGATGGATATGGGAAATTAATTTGGATACTTTGAGAACGAAGGAGACCTAAAGGGAAAACTCTCTGACACAATGGGGGATTTAGGCCCTCTTAGTGCAGGGGTCAGCACATCTGGCTTATGATGAGAAAGCAGTGGTTTATGTCCTACTATGGCCTAAATTTTTAAAATAATCATTGCAAAATTTGTTTCAAGGATCTCAATTACTATCATTCATAAGATTATCTTAGCATATATAAAATTGTGCATATTTCAAATAAACTAATTTGAAACTTTTACTTGCATGTCTATCAATCCTGTGGCCTAGTTTATTTTTTTGGAACTCTATACTCTTGAAATTAAACTATTTGCTCTTGTAAAATTGTTCCCATCTTTAAATGGATTTAGTGTTCTCCCTTCTTTCTTAATTTCCTATATATTTATAGGAATATTTCCTATATTCAATTAATTTTTTCAATTTTCTTTCAATTTCATCACTCGCCAATCTGAAACTTGCTGCAATTTCAACAAAGATCATCTTTATATTCTTTATTTGCAATTCCTAAAAGAAACTGGTCGATGACAATACAGTTCCATAAAGGACATAAGGACATAACTTTCTCATTTTAATAGTTAATTTTTTCAATATTTTTATTAATCAATGAATAACATCCCATGACAATCAGTGATGAATGGAGAACACAGGTCAGCTAATTCATTTCTTCCACTATTGTTATCTGGCTACCTTTCATGTTGACCAACCCTCTTCAAATTCAGGTTGGCAAGCCAATTGGCAAGAACAAACAAAAGTGTCCATATCATTTGTGGTTTTTCTATTTGGCCTTACCCCTTGGCATACATCAGAATAATGAGGATGTGGATTTAGAAAACAAGGGAACAAAAACAAATGACAAATTATAATTTTTGGTTGTTTCTTTTGATTAATTTATTAAAGTGCTTTATTTCCATAAATAATCTCTGGATACTATTTGTATATTTATTTTACAGGTTTATCAGGAACTGTGGTAAATTATTAACAACTATCAGATTTAATTCTTGCAAATATATAAATGATTCAGTTATAATGCAGCTCTCCAAGACTAGTTGTAATTTAAGAGGTAATAAACACAATATTTTATGGTTTATTGCAACTAATTTTTATTAATATTTTTAATATTAAAAAGGAATTTGTAGGATATTGTTAAACATCTTTTAATTTTAAACCCATGAACTTATTGCCACCAATATTTAAATTTAGGCCAGTGCCTTCTAAACTCTTATTCCATTTCAATTTTGATAACTTTTCAAGTCTTTTACTTTCATGAAACCTCCCCTCATAGTTTTTTAGTCCACTTATTAACACGTGTTCATGTTTTTGTTCCCATTCTAATTAGTCACACTCATTGGATCCAACCCAACTTTCATGTTTTTTTATTCCAATCGTCTTACTATCTTAATATCAATCGTCTTAAGGATCATTCCACAATAATATTCTTTTTTGTATGAGTTCTTAACTCAAATTTTTCCTGCTTCTCGCTGTCTGCAATCAGTGAGTTAGATGAACAAAATCCCTTCCACTTATCCTTTCTCCAACCTATTACCTCATCTAATTTTACACTCATTGACTGCAAAGCAAGTGGTTTTTTTTTTTTTTTTTTTTAAATTTTACCCTCCTTTATTTATGATATTAGTGTGTTCCTACATTTTATTCCCTACATGCGAATTATAATGTGAAATAGAACTAAACTACTATTATTAAGCACAATTTTTCACTACTCTTCAGATTTTTAGTTCCTTATTCTATTATCATCTTATTGGCTAATCTACTGTCTGGCCATTGTCTTCCCTATTAATTCAAATGGAAAAAAATTTAACCTATAGTCCTACTACTTTTGTTTCTCCAGATCCTAGTGTTCTCGGTTCAGCCCATTTTCTTATGGGTAGGCTTTGCCTCACTCCTGCCAATCTTTGGGTTTCATTTTAGCCAAATATTCTTTTGGTATCTTTGAAGTGCTCATCTTCATGCTTTTGGTCCAATTTCATGCTCAACTTGAAGGTGGGTGATCTGGTTGTTGTCCAGAATAACCTCGACCCCCCGAGCTTATGCTACTGTGCCTGCCCTGTTCTTCCTATCATTATTTCTTTTCTTTCTTTTGTACCTTCTTGTTTTGGCAGGTTTTTTTCTAATTATTAATATTTTTTTCATCTATTTTTTTTATAATTTTCATTATTATTCCCCTCTTTATTTATATAGTTCTCATTCAATGTAATTTGTGAGTTCATCAAGCTACTTTTTTAAATTTTAATTACCATATCAATTTTCTATTTCCCATTCGTTAAAATATTTCCTTTCATATTATTCCTGCTTACCTTTAAATTTAGGCCATTGCCTTCATTCATATTTGATTTAGATATCATGCTAGGTATTTTAACTCCATTTAGGGATATCCATGTAGATATTTTTTTCTATGTGTCAATGCCATTTTGAATAAGAGTGAGAATCCATTTGCTCTTAAGAAATAATTTTAACTTTATTACTTATTTATAAATGATTTACTAAAAAAATTAGTTCTAAAACTTGATTTTGACTCACTAATAAAAAAAACAAAAAAGAAACTAAATAAATAAAATAATATTGTTGATGGAACAAAACTAAAAAACAGGAAATTTTTTAATTAAACTTTTTTATTTTTCCTGAATTGAAGTACTATTTTATTATCACTTCAAAGTTATATGTTAAAACTCTATGTTTCTGCATTTTTTTAAAATTGTTCTAAGTTTATTTTAGAAATAAAATTAGAACAATTTTAAATTCTCATCCTCTGATGGTTTCCACTTAATTGTTAAAAAATTTTTGTTTGTGAAAATGTAATTTAGGCAATATAATTAAGAGTGCTCAAAGATTCTAATTAATTTTTCATTTATATCACTCCTAATAATGATTTTTTTTCTTATTTAGAACTAGGCCTGCGAAATTGTTTCAATGTCACAAATGAAGGATTTCAGAGTCTTGCCAATATCTCAACTTTGGAAAGGTTGGATTTATACAGAACATATATTGAATCATCGCCACTCCTTCAAATACTCAAAGCCTCTCCAAAACTGAAGCATATAAATCTTGGTAATTTTTTTCTTATCTTTATTGAAGATTGTCAATGATTTAAGCCACCATAAAACATGAAAAGTATAAAATGAGCGAATTTCCTTTTGAATTTAATCAAAAATAATTGAAACCAAATTATTAATATGGTTAGCCCTCGAGTATTATATGGGAGAAATTAATCAGGGTTTTGGCCAGGATGAGAAAAATAAGATACTCCTAAATCATTGAGTATGATTTAGTCCTGCAATATTTTATCATTAATATGTCATCATTAATATCGGTAGGATTGAGATGAATGTGCACATATTCTGAAATCAGCCTTTTCTTAAGGAAAGGCTCAGAGGTCAGGACAGTAGCTTAATTAAAAACTGGTGTGTGGTTGTTGTTGGTGCTAATAGCGTAGTGATCCAAAGAATTTATGTCACGATTCTTAATGCTTTATTAATTTAGTTTTAATCTTTTATTAAGATGGTTACTTGTTTGGCCAATATATGAAGCCGAAAATTTTTTATCTGAACATGGCATTAGGTATACAATGTTGGACTGCTGGGAAATGGTTAATAATTCAGGGGAGTAACTAAAAAAACATTCCAATCTATAATTTTTGGAAGTGTATTAGTGTGTATTGTATTTCTGCCCTGATGATGACTTACAAGTTAAGTAGAAATGTTTAAAATAATAATCTAATTACCCAATAACTTTGGAATATTTTATATTTCTCATCCTGACCGAAACCCTGATTAATTTCTCCCACCAATTATTAATATATTTAATAATTCTGTATTCTAAGTATATTAGTCATCTTGAATAAAAACAGCCATTTTTAACTATTACAAACTGCCACCTTCCTTTCAAATTATTCTGTTTCAATGTAATTCATTTTCTTCAATGCCAAACATGTATATATATTTTTTCTAACCTTTATTTACTTATTAAAACCTGTTAAAAAACTAAAACATTTTTTATTCGAAGATGATTTTTAGTTGGGGTTCGGTCAAGGGTAGATCCAAAAAACACAAATTTAAAAAATGTATTTTTTAATAAAGGATTATCTGCCAACATTTCGGCTTACATTGTAAGCCATCTTCAGGGCTATCATGAAGATGAGAGAGGACGTCCTGTCCCCAAGTTCACATTTCCATCACATTAAAACATTTTTTAATTTGATTACAATGAATAGTAAAAAGACATTCAATGATAATCACATGAGAAGAGAAGGTGACCAATGACTCTCAAATTATTTACAGATTATGTCCCCAAGAGGTCACGGGGCCATCTTCGTTTGAGTTGACGGGGAGGGTTGTAGTTGGAAGACAAAATATGTGCTAGTGGATTAGGATGGAATGGCAGTTTACTGTAGAAAATGCTGAAGCGAGGATTCTGAACAATAGGGATATTAAAATCGTGGTAAAGGAAGGAATTGAATACATAATAGGGAGCATTTACGATTATTCCGAGGGTTTTAGATTGAAAGGAGTGGATTTGTTGGATGTTGGAAGGCTTGGGGGCATCCCAAATTTCTACACCGTATGTGTACCATTCAGATTGGAATTCTTATACATGTGCCTGTATAGGAGTCCTTGTCATCAATTGTTCTTGTGTTTTAATTGTAATATGTTCACCCCATGTGAGTCTAATCTAATTCTTGCCGAACCCCAAAGAAACGGTTGGATAAGTAAGACTTGAGGATAAGGTAAGTGTTACTAGGAATTATGGATTTCAGTTTAAACAGAAGACCACTGTGCCAAACTTTATCAAATGATTGAGAAACATCCAAAAAAGAGGAAATGTAGTCTATGACGCAAAACATTTGCTGGACAGTAGAATGCTTACGACAGAAGCCAAACTGATGATTTGCATCTATGTATCACACACATCTTGATATATTTGAGAATAATTTTTTTCTGTGTTCAATACATCTAATTACATCATAAAGTTATTCCTCTACCTACTTTCAAATACAATATATTTTATTTAAATATATCCATTATATGACATGACTTGCACCAAATTAGTGGTTTAAATTGAAGAGAAAATTGTAGTACAATTAAGAAAAATAGAATGATATACAAATGTATAATCTATAACATAAATATCTAGGAAAAAGCATAACCTTTTTTGTATTTAATTTTGCTAAACTCCAAACTTTCTATTATGATACAGGGAAGGGCGAGAAGGAATGAGATTCAAGATTTTGATTTACTTTTTCCACAGAGCAAATTAATTCTTTATCAGATAGGAACAGCATTGTAACTCGCTCTCCGTAAATAAGAGTGACCACTAGAAATGGCAATATTAGCCTTTTTCAAGACTTATCAAACTGACACTCTTGACTTCTGAATTCTTGGTTAGGCAGAAACCAATTTTCCGAGATTTAGACTTGAACAAGCAACCTTTTTACACATAATATGTGCTTAATGAAGACATATTTACCAAGCAGATAGAGTCTCTGCCTCTCTTTGAACACAAATGACTAGTACCTAAAGTTTCTTTAACCTAGTTATATTTTGTTATAGTCTTAAATCAAATAGATGAAGTTAGTAATTGAAAACTAACTTGAAATGTGTAGGGACTGATGAGCAACAGAACTACTGATATCCGTTTTAAAACTGAATATTGCTTGTTTTACACTTCAAATCCTTAAGATTACTTAATAGCTCTCCTGTGTAATACTTCTCTTTATTTTAGATCTTTCTAATCAATATAGGATTCTTGTTGACATGATTTTATTTTTAAGGATCATGTGTTCGTGTTTCAAGCATGGACACAGTAGCTCATGGTCTTGGTCAATACAATAAGGAACTGTTATCAGTAGATTTCTGGAAGACCTATAGTCTTACTCCTATTGGTGTGAAAGCTCTTTCTAACTGTTCTAATTTAGAAGAAATCGATCTGGGTTGGTGGTATGTATACTTTATATATGATATTATATGATTTTAGTATAATAATATATTATTATAATAATTATCCTTTTTTCTATTTTATGAAGAGAATGGTCATTTTATTGAAAATTTGAAAAATAGTTGGTAATTTATTGTTAATCTGTTAATTATAGTATTAAAAGAGAAATGAGCTATTATATGTAGCTGTGTCATCTACAAGGAGATGAATGATTTTCAGGAGTTTTGATTAATCATTTAAACTCCAGAAGATTATTAACTTGACATTATAATAAGGACAATTAAGGATTGCAGTAAAAAAAGGGGAAAACTAAGGTTAAATACATAATAAATCATGATAATGCCATTAATATAAAAATATGTGTAATTTTTATAGTAATATTAATATTAATTTATGTGTATGATAAGAGATCTATCAGTTAAAATATAATGTTATGTAGGGAGGTAAATTTGTTGATTGTCAAGTTTTATGAAGAGATGATTATCAAGAATTCATTCTTGGTAGTTGAAAAATTAAAAACTAGTTTGTAACCAATAAAGTTTTTTATTTTATCCAACTTTAGCAAAAATAAAAACTTTTTTGGTAACAAATTAGTTTTTAATTCTCCTAGTACCAAGACCGAATTCCTGATAATCCTCTCTTCATGATATTATATAGTTCAGCATTATAATATGGGCATCACTCTGTGCCTCGCCATATCAAATAATATTTTCTTAATAACAATAAGTAGTATAGCTTTTTTAGCAATATAAGCTTACGTGCCTTTAGTTTATTTGTAACGAAGAGTTTTGTTTGAGTAATAGTTTTATCTGAATTTGCTATTGGATATTTTTGTTACTGTATGTTTTTCTATAATACTTTTTTGTTGAGGTTGGGTTGTATACCCATTTATTCATGAGGTACTGATTTGTTGGGTTTTTTTCTATATAATTTCAGCAACTTCTTTAATTTTTGTAGGTTTGAATTAGGTGTTTACAAGTTGTTTCAAATATGCAATAATCTGTTTTTTCTTTAAGATTTGAGCTACTTCTTTAGCTGTGGTGGGTTTGAACTGGCTTTAACCAGTTGTTTCGAATACTTGTTTGTTTGTTTGTAGTTTTGATGCGCTCAACTACTAAGGTCATTAGCGCCTATCTTTTATTATTATTTATATACTCATATTTATTACTTAAATATTGGGGGATTTTGAAAAGTTATTTTGTAATTGTAAGTTTCACTTATGTTAACTTTCTTTGCCATTAATGTATGGGGTCTACTTTACTTGGGGATCTTGGAAGATAAGAGAAGTTGAGGTGAGGGATCATGCTACCAAGCCCAGGTCCCCAACCCGTATCCCGGGACAGGCCCCGCCACCTCTCCGGCCCCACTCAACCAGATCTACCTCTCAGGAGGCCTAGGAGGCCCTCATCTGGTTTGGATAAGGCTACCCTCTACTAAGGGTGCCAAGACCCACCCCAAAGTGGGCCGACAAACCCCTGGCGCGAAAGCAATAAACGACCCCAGACCTCTCTGCAATAAAAAATTATCTGGATTTTCTGAGATTTCTATTTATATCGCATTGAAGAAGAATACATCTCTAATAAAGATTAGGACTTTTAAGATAGTGGGGTTGCTTCCAAGGGCAACAGTTATTTATGGAGGGTATTGTTTTTTAAGATGAGTTTTAAATATATGGCATTTAGAAAAAATATGTTCTACAGTTGGATGATTTTCACCCAAGGAACATTTGGGTGTATCATTTTTAGTTATGAGGTATCTGGGAGTGACTCCCGTGTGGCCAATGCGTAGTCGGGATATTATAACTTCTTCCCTTCTTTTGCTGCGTTCTGATGAACTCCAAAGCTTGGTAGATTTTATAATACCCTTCAGTTTTAAAGGTAGACTTTCATCCCTATTTAAACTGTATAGATTTTATGGTAAAGCAAGATCTCTTGGGATTAAGACAGACATCTTTGGTAGAGAGAGCATAGGTGCACTTTTAGGAGCCTGGTCAGCAAGCTTGTTTGCCCTTACCCCATATCAGGGGGTTCATTCATATCTGTCAGCATCTAGTGTAGTCTTGAATGCGCATTATGCCCATGTGATTTGAATAAATATTGTTTAGTGCTTGAAGAGCGCTTAATGAGTCCTATGTGGTTTTGTTGGGTTGACATACATAGGTGAATTGCTGACAAAATTGCACATATTTCAGCTGTAAATAAACTACAAAGTTTGTGCAATCTGTATTTGTATGTTGAGTTTGATGTAATGACTGTGTATCCCATTCATTTATCACTTTTCAAACCATCAGTATAAATAAGGGTGTGTGGGGGTAGGGAATTTATGGTATCATGAACTTTTTCATTATATTCAGAACTAGAAGTGACATCTCTCTTGAGTGTTGAGAGAGGATGGAGTTGTACATATTTTTAAATTCCTGCACTACTCTAGGTATCCTGTACATAACATTGAAAGAGGTAAGGTCGCTGATGTACTATTATGGAATTTTCTAAATAATATAGCTATGAGCAGGATTTTTTAAATTGAAATAGAGTTTTGATTAGTAATTTCTTGCCAGAATATGTCGCCTAAATGTACTCCGGCCTCTGCACAAAGACTAAGTACTAAACTAGTGCGGAATTTGCCTTTGAAATTCTGATTCCTGCATGGTGGACACTGTCTAATTTAGTCAAAACTGAAGTACGAGAAGATGCTTAGCCAAGAGAGCTTTGCACAGCTTTGCAGACTTTTAACTGGGTAAATTTCTCTGCTCCCCACATTGTTGCCCCTAAAACTCTTAGTAGATTCAGTTTTCTATTGCATTTAACTTTTGTCTAATTTGGGGCTCCTAAGAGAGTTTTTTTTATAAAATTCAGACCTAGAAATTTGTATTCTTTATTTTAATTCTTGAGAATTTCCTCTATGGGGAAAGTGAATAAATTTGGTTTTCAGTGTAGAAAAGTCATGCTCATTGCATTAAATATTTTGAAAATTCTATCTATTGTGTTCTGAAGTAATGTAGTAATTTGTTGGACATCTGATCTGACCTCGGGAAAAGACAGCCAAATTGTTCATGAATTGAAAAAGTTTAACTCCTCGGTGCTTTTAAGGCTGATATGTATGTATGTATATGTATATATATATATATAA
>KZ806987.1:181489-203760 GCA_000696205.2 Oncopeltus fasciatus
TTCTTACATATCCTTTTTTCTTGTTGTACAGATATTTCAATTTTTATGCATTACTGTTATTTGTGTGTATTGTCTTTTTAGCCCTGATGATGGCTTACTAGCTAAGCCGAAACGTTGGCACAAATAAAAATATTACTCCAAATTGTGGTGTATATTTTTTTCTTCCTGGCCGAAACCCCGACCATTCTCACACGATATTCGAGACGGCCAACTAATCATCAACCATATATAAATACTCATTAAATTTAAAAATTATGTGTCTTCAATACAAAACTTTCTGCAACTGCATCTCAAAGAACACTGTATTTAATTACCCTTTTTTTGTAATAATAAAATAAATTTTTGTGCACATTTTCAAATGTTTTCTATTTCTTTTTAAGTAATATTTAAAGCAAAATACAATAATATTATTAATACAGACTTTAGCAGTTTTTGTCAATCATTAATCCTTTCTTTAATTAGATTTGCCTCTAAGAAAATATTTATTAAGTTATCAGAATTGTTAATTCATGTTAATTGTATTTATAAAAGCGAATGAAAAACTTTTATTTTTTAATGAATATTATATTCTTTCAGTTGTCAGTTTGTTGTTCGTGAAGGAGGAGATTATTCTTTCAATCTTGGAGATCCAGATTTGCTTGTTGATTGGGATCATGTTGAACTTATTGTAAGTATAGACTTACATTACTTATATATATATATATATATATATATATATATATATATAACAATTTTAAAGTTCAGATAGAGATCCTAGAAAGTTTATAATAGTGGTAAAGCTGCAGTTTTTCAACTTTTATATTCTTTAATTTTTTTTAATGTAAAATGTTTGTTAAAAAAGCTTGTGAATTTAACTGCAATGGGTGAATGCTTCCCCCACTCCTCCTTCCTGGCCAGTCTAGAGCAATGCTTAGTGGTTAGTGGTCATACTAATGCTTGCTCTGTCTAGATTACAGCTTCTGTGTGACAGACTTTTAAAAAATATTTCCTACTTGATTTTGGCCATTAATTATTTAATTTAATTTATTTGCTTTATTTATTAAAGAAATAAGCTCAATTATTGAACTTTTTCATTACTATATATCAAGAGTTCGTTTGTGATTGGTCAATTAAATAATTTCAAGGAGAAGCTTTTCTGTAATTACGATCATTGAATTGTAATATGGAAAGGAGGCATGATATCAGTAGACACTGTTCTAAACTTAAAGGTATTCTGCTGGATATTTATTACATTTCTAACCAGGTATATTAAAATAAGTTTTTTTTTTTTTCTTCTATTAGAACTTATTTTTTAAAAATTGTATTCAAACCATGGATTATTAACAATTCATTATTATGATGATACAAATGTGTTGCCACTAAAAATGAGTTTGATTTAGTTTATTTTAGGTATTTCTATGTAGAAATAATTTATAATTAATATTTATGGTGAGAAATGAAAAGTATATTAAAAAGCATTTAAAAACAATTAAATTAAAACTTTCATATTTCATTTTTGGCTTTAGAAACAGTATGATAGTGATAGTTCCTTCACATTGAACAACCTAGGCACGGTACTGTATTGTATAGACATTATTTTAAGTGAAGTTGTAAATTAGCCATTGTAATGTAGAGATGTGTTTTATAATTTCTTCTATTTTCTTAAATTTCTCTTCACTGAAGTCTTAAATTTTACTAATCAAACTTAATAAATTCAATTAATTTAATTTTTATCTTTAAAAACGGCGAATGAAGACTTTTAGTTAGAAACCAGTACCTTATTTTTAAACTTTCCTCTTAAGGTGCATATTCATAAACCCCTGATGCAGCAGGCATTCATGGAAAGTTTCCCAATAAGTTCTGACCTCTGAAAAGGTGGATGTGAAGGGAGGGAATTGCAACTGAAAACCTTTGTTTTTTCAAAGAGAATTCATCTCAACTTCAAGATAAAAATTTCCCCTTTTAAAGGTACAGCTAAATTACTTAGTTGTAATTGGCCGAACCCAAATAATGATTTTTGCCACATAGTAGAATGCTTATGAATACTTGGGATTCAAAAGATTACCTCAGCAATATAGGTTCTTGGTCAGCTTTGGTAAGCAACTCAGGTGATTATAAACAATTTATCTTAACAAATATGTTAATGTTCATGTTAAAATCAATGATTGTATAGTCATATCTATTGTATTTAATTCTAAGGATTTAATGCCTTTTTATTTTTTTTATAAATAGCTCAATTTGGTTTAATTATTTAAATATGAAATAATATAACAATAATAATGCTCCTAGTCAAGCTTTGGCAACTTATTACTGTGGATAACTATTCGATTAAGATTTAATCATCATCTTTGTATTTTCACTCCCATCCTAATGTCAAAACTGTTTAATGGGTTTTAATGATGAAATTAGGCCATACCTCATATTCCAAGATAAAGTAAAGGTATCCTTCTCTTGAAGATTGAATTATTTTCTAAGAAGAAATGAAGATTTGGTAATTAAACTCTGAATTTTAAAATTCTATTATTGTGTTATTTTTGTAATAACCAATAGCTAAACTTGCCATTAATAATTAGAATTATTAGTAAGTACATATGTGTGTGTGTATATATATATATATATATATATATATATATATATATATATATATATATATATATATANATGGTAATGATAAGTATATATATTTTATTATGATTATTTATTAATTGATTTGTCTTAGAGTTTTATTTAAATGTATCATATCAAGAGATAAATTTATAATAAACTTTTTTAGAGAGATGTAACATTGATGATAATATATTAATAATACATTTTGTCGAATTTAAAAGTTATTTTTATGAATTTATACTATTATAACTAGATAAAGGAAAGAAAGTATATTTACAAGATCTGAAAATATAGAAACCTTATGGATTTAATTTTTATTATTTACTATAAAATTACCCATTGTCTTTTAGGTTACTAGTAGCAGTGATAAGGTAATCTGCCCAATATGTCTGTACCCTCCAGTGGCAGCTAAAATTACTCGTTGTGGTCATGTGTTCTGCTGGTCTTGTGTATTGCACTATCTTGCACTATCTGACAAATCATGGAGGAAATGTCCCATTTGCTATGAATCCATTCACAAGAAGGACTTAAAAAGGTATTTAAAAAATAATTTATGAATCATAATTATTATTACTTTTACTTATTACTTATATTTTATTGGGAAAATATTATTAAGCATTATTATTATATTGGATTATTATTAGTCAGTAAACTGCATTGCAAGAAGGATGTTTTGTTTTGGTCAGAATTTTTTAAGTAAGTATGACTAGTGAAATAAGTTTTCAAAAATTTTTTTCTCTTTTAATGGCGGGTCAACCTTTGTTCATTAATGCCAGGGAGACATCCCATAATTTTTACATCATAATAAGATTAGATACAAATATTTTCATAGAGTTTATAAGAATGTTAAAAAATGTATGTAGTGTATCATGGTTACACATTTGTGCTGGATGAGATTAAATGTTCGTGAAGCATAGAACAAAATTTAAATTTTCTATTTTATAATTCTACCAGAAGAAGGAAAAATTGAAATGAGGACAAATAAACATTACATTAAAAATTAGATTCTTAATTATCTTTCTTAATTGAAAGATATTTAAGAATCTAATTTTAAGGGTTGAGAGAGCCCTCTGATTTATACAATTAAGAAACCAAATTTGGTATTTAAACTTTTTATAGCAAACCCTTAAAATAATTAATTTTTAGTTTAAATTATATGAGAGAAGGGGTTTAGAAGGATACTAATATCTATAATCTTAATATTTTCATTGTTATTTGATTCACTAAAAAGTTGGTAGAAGATAATATGTGTAAAATGTAATTTTCTAAAATTTATGTCTTATAACACTTATGAAAACGTTTATTGAGGAAGAAATAAATGAATATAATTACAATGGGTGAATGCTTTCTCTCTCTTTTTTCCCAGCTAAGCTTAGTCATAATATCTTTTACGCTGATTGGTCTCCCAGGAGCTTAATTTACAGGTTTAATCATATTTATATCCAACTTTAATGAAACCTTGGTAATTTCCATAGATTATGCAGTTCCTGCATAACAAAATTATTCTATTGCACTGTTATTACAAAACTTATATAAGGAGGTGAATGTGTTGACCGTCTAGTTGTATGAAGAGAGGATTATCAGAAAGTCTTGGTAGTTGAATAATTAAAATCAAATTTGTAAGTAAAAAAACTTTTAATTTTTTCCATTTTTGCCTGAATTTCAGGTCTACATCAGTGCTCAATATGAAAAAAAAACAAGACACAAAATAATATAGAAACATGTCTATATGTCTTAATCTAAACAAAGAAAAATAAATGGAATTATAAAACTATGTGTAATCGACTATATAAAATACATGAAAACTGGATTCTATGAGAAAAAAGAAAGAAAAGTTATTTATAATATTCTGAGAGTAACATACCAGGGGAGTCATGAAGGGGAGAGCAAGACTCATGCTCAACAGTGTCTACAGTGTCATAACTGATCTGTTTTTTAAAAATTTATTTGAGAGTATTGGAAGGGAATAAAAAGCGTGAATTTATCAAAGTCTAAAGTATATTTGTCAGTAGTAGAGTGTTTTGAAAGAACTGTAGTGGTTTTTTTTTTTTAAATGTCATGTTGATGATTGCTGATTATTCTTTTTATGGGGTTCTTTGTTTGTTCTATACAGGGTGTTTCGCAAGTAGATGACAATATGCAAGATGGAATAACTAGATCAAAAATGTAGTTAAACGCCGCCAACCGCATGATTCTTTCTTATTCCGTTGCACAGATATGCCGTTCCAAAGGTAATTTTGAGAAAACCGTGTTTTTTGTAGGAAAACCTCAATTTTCTCTGCTTCAACACATTTTTTTTCAATGTTCCATCACAGTTTTGAATTCACCATTAAATTTTCTTTAAGTCTAATGCACATTCAATGTTCATAGTATCATTTCAAAAGCGCGATAACAGATCAAGAAATAAAAATTTTAAAAAAATGTTGTCAGCGACAAATTTTCGAGGATCACTGCTCTTCCAAAAAAAGTCCTGCAAGCTGCCGAATCTCACAAAAGTTGTGAAATTTAATTACCTTTCTAACGGTGTACTCAAAACTGCAATTATCTCTCAATTTTGTAATGCAATTGGAATGGGAAGGAGAAAAAAACTCATGTCATGCATATTTTGCAGGATCTTATCTCCGTTAAATTTAATTTATTTTTATGTAAATTACAACGAAAAATTAAATTAATTTTTACATAAAGTTAAACAGTAAATAAAATATCTTTGAACATTACAAAAGTTGCTGGAACTGGCCTCCTCCTTGAAGTATACAGTGACGACATCTGTTTAACACAGCTGATGTAGCCCTTCGAATCTGATCACGGTCAGCTCTCATTGCTTCACATGATTCGCGAATTCTTGCGATCAGATGGTTCATATCTTGAATGGGTACTCTGTACACTTCCGATTTAAGCCTACCCCAAATATAAAAATCCAGTGGCGTCAAATCAGGGCTTCGGGCCGGCCAATGCACAGGTCCATATTTCCCAATCCATCTTCCTGGGTACTGTTGATTGAGCCAGTTCGTTACAGCTCGTCCATTATGCGCTGGACACCCGTCCATTTGCCACCATAGCTCTTCTTCAAGTGGTATTGCTTCGAGGAGTGCCGCACTTATATCATCCTGAAGTAGATCATAAAAAGTATTGGAATTTAACCGACCAGGTAAGAAAACGGGCTCTGTCATATGCTGCCCACAGACTCCTAGCCACACGTTCACACTGAACTGATATTGGAAGTGGTGTTCCCTAGTGCCATGTGGATTATGATGAGCCCAAAGGTGAGAGTTGCGTGAGTTAAAAATTCCCGCACGTGTGAATGTTGCCTCATCTGTCCAAATTATGTGATCAGGGAAGTTACGCCTCTCGTGGCACTGTTGAACATACCATCGCGCAAACACCATCCGTAGCTCCATATCACGGGGTAGCAACTCCTGGACAGTAGTCAGGTGATAAGGATATCTATTGTCTTCCCTGAGAGCTCTGAAGACTGTAGAGTGCGATATTCCCAGTTGATTTGAAGCGCGACGGGTACTAGTTGATGGATCATTTTCAAAAATAGTTAAAATGTCAACTTCCCTTCGAGCTCGGCCCGCGTAGTTAACAGGTTGTCTTGGAATAGAGCCTGTTTCTCTCATGATGCGATAAGCGTTTTCAATAGTTCTCCGGTCTGGATATCTTTGCCGATTTGGAAACATATTGCGATATTCTTCTTGTGCACGAAGACCATTGCCTCTTGCAGCCCCATACGCGAAAATCATGTCAACGTACTCTTCAGAAGTGTATAAATTTGGCATTTTTACTTCTTGCACTCAAATTGAAACTTCCTTAACAGACTGAAGATTTGCACGATACTGACAATTATTATTGTTATTTATAACACAAAGTAGGTAGACGAAGAATGAAAGAGATAAGGTAAACAAACCGTAATGCGAACATAATCCATAAGAAGTAAACAAAAACATTCATCACGCCAGACGTTCTTTTAGGTTTCAATCACCTCCCTAGTAGATTTATTAAATAAATATTTGTAATTTACATAAAAATAAATTAAATTTAACGGAGATAAGATCCTACAAAATATGCATGACATGAGTTTTTTTCTCCTTCCCATTCCAATTGCATTACAAAATTGAGAGATAATTGCAGTTTTGAGTACACCGTTAGAAAGGTAATTAAATTTCACAACTTTTGTGAGATTCGGCAGCTTGCAGGACTTTTTTTGGAAGAGCAGTGATCCTCGAAAATTTGTCGCTGACAACATTTTTTTAAAATTTTTATTTCTTGATCTGTTATCGCGCTTTTGAAATGATACTATGAACATTGAATGTGCATTAGACTTAAAGAAAATTTAATGGTGAATTCAAAACTGTGATGGAACATTGAAAAAAAATGTGTTGAAGCAGAGAAAATTGAGGTTTTCCTACAAAAAACACGGTTTTCACAAAATTACCTTTGGAACGGCATATCTGTGCAACGGAATAAGATAGAATCATGCGGTTGGCGGCGTTTAACTACATTTTTGATCTAGTTATTCCATCTTGCATATTGTCATCTACTTGCGAAACACCCTGTATATGCTGTGGAACAATTTTGAGTGACTGAGCTGTGGATTTTGTAAATGATCTGCCATATGAGGATTGAGGTCTTTCAGTTTATTGTTGTTGGAAAAACCTATATGTAGTTTAGGGAAGGTATTAATTTGATAATTATTGATTTTTTTTCTGACAGAGTGGGAAGATAGGTTTGGGATGGAGCATTAAAGTGTTACTAGGTGGAATTGGAGTGGAAGGAGAATCAAAATATATTGATGAGTCTGTGTATTATGTGTCATGAAAAGCCAATATTGTTAAGAATGTCTGTTATGCATTTAATGTTTTTGTCATGGAATGTATTGTCGGGGTTCTGGACATATTGTTTTTGGAACATTTATTTTTTTTATGATAAGGGTGTGAGGAGTTTAAATGTAGGAGGTGTCTGGAGTATGTAGGTTTAGTGTACCAGTCAGTAAGTATAGACCTATTTTAATTAGGAGTAAGTCAAGAAATGAGAGTCGTTTGTTGGATTGAGTAAGTTGCCTCGCCCCCGACATATCTAAATATCTCAAGGAATGACCTACTAGACGCTCTTCTCCCCTCTTTCCTGAACGACATCTTTTTGATAATAAAATACGTAGATGACCTCTTATTAATACTCAATCTTGACGAAGTATCAGATATCCTCAATTCCTTTAACTCTTACCATCCCCGCTTAAAATTTACAATTGAACTAGGATCTAATAACGGACTCCCATTTCTTGACCTACTCCCATCTAGAAACCGAGACGGCTCCATACTTACTGACTGGTACTCTAAACCCACACACTCTAGACACCTACATTTTAACTCCTCACTCCCTTGTCATAAAAAATAAATGTTGCAAAAAAACCTCATTTCCAGAACCATTAACCTTTCTGACAAAATATTCCACGACAAAAACATTAAATGCATAACAGACATTCTTAACAATAATTTTTAACAATTTTTTAGTGCAAGGGAACAGAAGTCTAACTGTCCCAGCCAGGACTCGAACCTGGATCTCCTGCTATCTGGGTCAGTGCATTTACCATTTATGCTACCAGAACAAGTCTGATAAGTTATTAAATTCCCTGCACTAGTGTCGAGAGTCTAACCTCCGAGGCCGACTAATATATCGTCTTATCCTTGGAGGAGCTGACATTATCAAGCTGTTTAAATGACTCTCGTTATTTACTTTTAAATTTTAATTTTATAAATATTATTTTTTGTGGTATTTAATCCCACGTAAATTTTAACAGTTTTTAGTGCAAGGGAACAGAATAAAAAATGTAACTGTTCCAGCCAGGACACTTTAAAAATTGTTAAAATTTTCGTGGGATTAAATACCACACAAAAAGAAATTTATAAAATTAAAATTTAAAAGTAAATAACGAGAGTCATTTAAACAGCTTGACAATGTCAGCTCCTCCAAGCATAAGATGATATATTCGTCGACCTCGGAGTTAGACTCTCGACACTTATTTAATAACTACTATTTAATAACGAATTTAATAACTTATCAGACTTGTCCTGGTAGCATAAATGGTAAATGCACCGGCCAAGATAGCAGGAGATCCAGGTTCAAGTCCTGGCTGGGACAGTTAGATTTTTTATTCTGTTCCCTTGCACTTAAAATTGTTAAAATTTACGTGGAATTAATACCACAAAAAAAATAATATTTATAAAATCTTAACAATAATGGCTTTCCATGACACATAATACACAAACTCGTCAATAAATTTTATGATTCTCCTTCTCCTTCCTCCACTCCAATTCCTCCTAGTGACACTTCAATGTTCCGTGTCCTACCCTATATTCCCACTCTATCAGAAAAATCAATACATCCCTAATTAATTTCTTCCCTAAACTAGGCAAAGGCTTCTGCAACAATAATTTCTTATTCCTTTCCACAACTCTCAAATAGATTTTTAAAAAACAGATCAGCCGTGATGTAGACACTGTTGAGCACGAGTCTCTCTCTCCTTTTCACCCTATTTGGTATGTTACTCAGAATATTACAATTAACTTTTCTTCTTTTTTTTTCCTCTTAGTATCCAGTTTTCATGCCTTTTATATAGTCTATTACTCACGTTTTATATTTTCATTTACACTGCCGGACAAAATTAAAGGATCACTTACAAATATTTATATTATTATTACATAAGAGATAAAAATATTAATTCCATTGCCCCAGACTGGACTTTGTGTTGTATCTTATCCAGTTAATCCTGTACCTGTTTATATTCCCACCCGTTTATGGAGAAAAGGGTCAGTTAATCCACTTCTTTTCTTTCTTCCTATCAGTAAATGGTTAGTTGTTAGCAAAGATTCATCTTATTGAAGATTTTCTAACATTTAAGAGACTTTAGTTTTTACTTGTGAGTTTAGTAAGAACGTTGTGATGGCCAACAGAAGAGCATTGACCGAAGAGGAATCAATTCGTGCTGTTGCTTTGAGTGAAGAAGGGTTTTCTCAAAGGCATATTGCGCAACGGCTCCAGCGGTCACAATCCGTAGTGTCCAGGGTGCTTAATAGGCACCGTCGAACTGGAGGGCATACAAGAAGAGTCGGACAAGGCCGTCCGAGGTCAACTTCCCACCGTGACGAGAGATTTTTGCAACTGCATGCTCTTCGGGATCGCCGATCAACTGGTAACAGTCTGCGTGGTCTCCTCCAGAGGTTCAGGAATGTGCAAATTTCAGAGCGAACCGTGAGAAGACGACTCAACGATTATGGATTGACCTCCCATCCTTCAGCTACTGGACCTCTTCTCTCCAGGGAACACCGGGTTGAGCGCTTGAGGTTTGCTCGGGAGCACCTAAACTGGACTCAGGAAGATTGGAGCCTCGTATTATTCAGCGATGAGTCAAGATTCTGTCTCCGATCTCCAGATGGACGGGAAAAGGTATGGCGAAGGCGGGGAGAGAGGTATGCTCCATGCACTTTTTCTCCAAGGGTTGCGTTTGGTGGTGGGTCAGTGATGGTGTGGGGGGGCATAAATTTAAACTCCCGTACAGAGTTGGTTCTTGTGAACCGTGGCTCTATAACTGCTGACAGGTACATTAGGGAGGTACTTGAGCCACATGTAATACCTTTCGCCAGAAATATCGCAGGTAACTTTATTTTTATGCACGATAATGCCCGACCTCACGTTGCTCGATCAGTGCAAAATTTCCTCAGACAAGAAGAAATTGACGTTATGGTTTGGCCACCCAGAAGTCCAGATATGAACCCAATAGAGCATGTATGGGACATGCTTGGAAGACGTGTCCGCGCCCGAGACCCACAAAATTTGGCAGATTTAAGGGAAATGTTAGTGGAAGAGTGGAACAACATCCCAGAACAACATGTAAGAGCCCTGGTCGCTGGAATGGGCAGGAGAATGGAAGCAATTATCAGAGCTAGAGGTGGGAATACCAATTATTGATAGTTTTCCTCTAATTCTTCCTTTTTATTCAGTTTAATTATTTCATTTCATTTCAAAGATTTACTTTTTCATTTTGAGACTGTAGGACATTTTTATTTTTTTATTTGTTTTCCTATTAAAAATTTCAAGAAAATAATTTTTTATTTTTTATTACCCTTATAATAAAGTGTGATTTCCAAAGAAAAAATAATATTTTCAAAAATACCCTATACAGTTCAGTAATTTCATAATATTGAAGTGATCCTTTAATTTTGTCCGGCAGTGTTCTTTGTTAGATTATGACATATAAACATGCTTCTATATTATATTCTATTTTATATGTTTTTTAATATTCAGCCCTGATGATGGTCTGAAACTCAGGCCACAACGTTGGCTAAAATAAAAACTTATTTGGTAACAAATTAGTTTTTAATTCTTTAACTACTAAGACCGAATTTCTGTTAATCCTCTCTTAAAAAAATATATTATTTTTTCAATCTGTAGAGGGCCAATAATTACCCATTTATTTATAATGAAATATAATAATTTCTCTTTATTTAAATTATAACATTCTTCTTCTTTTGCAGTGTGGAATGCATTGAGAAAGACCTCTATTCAGTTGGAATGAAGATCATTATGCGCTTAATGAAAAGAGAGAAAGGAACTCTTGTTGCTACTCCTGTTAATCAGTTTAATGCTAGGACTAAGAAGCCTATTCTTGGCTATGGTCAAACTGAAATTGATACTGTTTACTCTAAGCTGCTCACGGCATCTCAGACTGATGTAAGCCAATATTTTCTATTCTTTCAGTTTCAATAAAGTTTTTATCTCATTCCCAAATAGCACTTATTTTATTTTATGTACATACAGTGATGTATTGAATGGTAGTACAGTCAAGCCTACAAAAAAAATTATTATATTTGTTTTATATTATGCCTGAATTGATAGGTATAGTTTACTTCATAATCATTGATATTCTTAATAAACTTTTATAATTATTTATTGATAATTTCCTTAATCTTTAAGAAAATCAAACTAATCATGGTGTCCCAGACACTAATTTTTGTTGAAATATTTGTTATTATCTATAAGAGGAACTGGAATATAAACCAAATAATATTTTATGTTTGCAATAAATTTTATTTATACATCAGATGAGCTTGTTGGCTATGTGATGATTATTGAATTAATTTTCTTATTGCTTAGTACTTGATCTTCAGATACTTAAAAATTGAAAAATTCCTAATGCCAACCTTTTGGCTCCTGCTTTAACCATAATCACAGTTTAAATCAAAACAAACATGATCAAAGTCCTTGTCCATAGCAAAAGCCAAAATGAAAGTCTAAATTTAGTATTAAGCAAAATAAGATCAATAGGAGTGGAGTAAGGGATGTTAGAAATGTTGAGTATGATTTGTTTTGCTGCAGCAGGTATGAAACTCAGTACTATTTTGTTTTTTGATGAAAGTAGTGTTTTATGAGTTACAGAAAAACAGAACGATTAGGAGTAGAGACTTACCTGATGCCTGCCTATATTTTAATAATGATTTAGAAGTCACAATCAGACATTTTTCTTTTTGACATTCGGCATGTTGTCTTTAAATGCATAATTAAAGGTTGATTTTATTATTGAGCAAATTCAGACCAGAGGAGAGGGTATTACTTGTTAATGATTGAATGATTGTTGTGCATGTGTAGAATGGAAGTAGATTAATCGGATTAGTATATGAATAAATGTGTGAGTTGGTGTTTTCGTGAAATGTGTTGTTTATTGTATTTATTTCTTAAGCTGATAAGCTCACCCTTTGTTTTTTCTTTATTTTTTTATTTATTTTTCTTTCTCCAATCATATGGTTGTGGATTAATAACTCACAATGTCAGCCTCGAGGATACGTAATTTTTTTCAATTATATATTTAAATTTCCCATCTATTTCATAAATACTAATTTATTTATTTTGTTGTTATTTTTTGTTATTTACATTAATATATATTTTTTGAGCTAGAAAAGGGCTATTGTAAAAGACACTAAATTTCAAGGGGACTCTGTTAGTCCCAGAATAAAGTTTTTTTTTTTCTTACCTGTTGAGCCAAGCTTAATGAAACATTTTTTTTAGTACAGCAAGCGTATCATTAAGTTTATTTTTTAGGAATCTTTTTTATTGATAAGAAAAATACCCAATATATATAAATAAACATCATTAAAAACAATATTTATGAATTTATAATATAAACATATATTCACAGCAAAATTGAACAATTAATTAAGATTAGACATTTGCCTGAATCCTAAATTTTAATTTAACTATCTATCCAGATGCAACAATCAATTGCTTTTCTTAAAGAAATTAAGCATATCTCTGTAGATTTTCAACTTTAGTATTTGTCTTAAGATTTATAGATCTCTCATTTCATACATACATTATATGAGTGTGTTTGTTGTGTGTGTGTGTATTTATTATAAAGGTGTTCATTTTTGATGGTTCAAATTAATTTCCTGCTTAAAGAGTTGATCTGAATGAAAAATTTGAGAGAAAACATTGATTGCCCGTCACCTCTAGTTTCAGAATGTGTGACTTATTTTTAGGTTCTGACTCCTTATGTAATGCATTGTGTGCTTATGTAGGGGCTTGTAGATGAGCCCCACTTTCATATACACTGTTTTAAAGATTATAAAAAGTTATGAAAGAAATCCAAACTTACAGTTTGATAACTTGAAAATTAAAGGTGCAAGGTAATTTCAAAATCTGCAATTTGGAAGTAATATTTTGATTTTTTAACTTATTGTTGACGAGAAATAGGAGCATGTGACAGGCCATTTTTCCATCACCTTTCTACTGACAACATTGTCAAGGCAGTAAAGCAAGTATTTTTTTTTATAATAACGGGGGCTAAGTAGTTTTTCCAGGGATCTTCCAAGCAATAATCAAATGTTTACCCTCTGTCAGGGCAGCTGGCCTCAGTGGCCAGCAAAATATATTGTTTCCCCCTCCACTTTCCAAAGGAGGCTCAATGCCACTTCCATCCATCTAATATTGTTTGAGACCATACACAGTTCCCGGCACAGTCAACTCTTTGCCTCCACGGTGTCCACATACTTTATCCCCGTCCTTCTGGCTTCACAGGCCGACTGTGTTCGATTATGCCATGATTTTGAAAACTCTAATAAGAGTATAAAAGTACATTTGTACTCTTATACATATTTATAAATAAATAAAAGCACATTAAGGAAGATATTTAAGAATGTAATTTCTTGTGGTGGTCTGGCCCTTCTATTTTTAAATTAAGTAATCAAATTTCACTTTAATTAATTTTTGGTAGATATCAGGTGAAATGGTTGGGGGGGGGGTAGCATAAGATCAAAATTTATTATAGGGTATCTTCATTTGTATTTGAATTACAAAAAAAAATTTCTTTATTAAGATTTTTGGTATTTAAAACCGCACTATTGTTTCAGGTCACAAATATTATTTCACGAGAATATCAAGAATTACAGATGCAAGTTGAGGAATTCAAAGGGTGCCCTGAGCTGTGCTTTGTGGAACAAGCACTTGATCTTTTAGCTGAACGTAAAAGTTTTGTTACATCTATGGTATATACAATTCATATTTTTAATCAAAAGAATACATTTTTAATTATTAAAAAATGTTAGTTTCAGTTATCTAATGACTGAAGAATTTTTGAATTTATTTTGTATTATACAAATTATTGTATTAATAGCCTTTAAGAGTGAAATTAATATCTTACTATCAATCTTTGCTTGTTATTTATTAATCTAATGTTGATTGGCATATAGATTATTGGACGGCCCTCTTAAGGTGCTTGAGTATGCATGTGTGCCTTAGTATGAGTGAAAGATACTAGCCCTACTATAATAAAAGCTACTCTTGCTGTCTAAGATGCGATCTCAGATCTAACTCATGACTTTAAAACATAATTTTGTTTAAATTTGGGCAACTTTAAACAATTTTGCTTAAATAGTGTTTTCTTTTATTTTTTTAGTTTAATAAAACTCAGGAGACAACTGCTGCAGGGTCTACTAATTTTGCTTCTCAATTAGGAACCTTAAGTGAAACTTCATGTGATACTAATGTGAGTAGTTTATGATGATTTTATTTAAATATTGTGAATTTTATTTGAAAAAATGAAAAATTTTTCTTAATATTTATAAATGCTGACTGGAATTGGGGTCCAGTTTTATATAACCATAATTATAAATTGTGAGAAATAAAAACATGTGGGAAAAATACTGTATGTTTTTGCATTTTAGTTTGTTAGGTTTTATGAAGAGTAGAACATTCTCTTCTACTTTACAACTATATGTACCATATTTTGTCATAGTTATGGGTTTAACTCAATAAAGCAAGAATTCTATTGGTGGGGAATCCACAAATTACTAGAGAAAAATTCCTAGTTAACAAATGACAAAAAAAAATGTATCAATTTTATACAATTGACATATATTTTCTATTAAAACATTCTGGTTTTATATTTTTACACCCATGTAAATAATGGACTTTTGTTGTCATGTGGTTTTATTTTTTGAAAATTACTTCAATTTGTCCCAGGATATTATTTACATTAAAATAAATAACTGTATTTTAATTTAATCTTTTCTCTTAAAATACTGATCTAATTAATTTATGAAGAAAAAAAAAAAGGTGCAAGAGTCCTTGCAATTGTACATTCTTACCATTACTAAGGCATAATTCACAAGTATCACCATACTTTTTATTTTTTAGTCTTTTTAGATGTATATATTGTCATAAATCTATGTGGTTTCCTATTGTTAATAGAAGTAAACAAAAATAGTTATTTTTTGCTCTAATAATAGCTTATAAAATACTTGTAACTTTTAGGAATGAAATGTCAGGATTTAATTATATTTTTTTAAGTTTTGACTTTCAGTTTTTTAAGGACCGATTAGTTTATTTAGTTCTGAGGGAGGATTTGTGAACAAAAATTTCTCAATTTTTTACTTTCAAAATTATTAAAATACTGAAATTTTTTATTATTGTCATCTCATTAATATGTTATATAATATCAGTGGTTTTTGCTGTGAAATTTTAAATAATTTTGCAGACTTAAGATTTTTAATACATAATAAATTCACAAATTTCAAATTGTATTGGGTGTATTCATTGTTTACATGAAGTACATATAATTTGTGTTCCCTGAGACAAATCAGTGATAGTATTGAATAGAAATTGCAAGTATATATTGTTGAATTTTGATTTAATTCCAGGACTTGCCATTCCTTCTTGATTCCAAGGATTCAGATATTGTAAACGGAGATATTAACTCTAAACTGTGTGGGCAGAGGTATGGAATTATTGAATTAATGTATTCATTTTTTCATTATTATTCTAATTTAATTTTGTGAATATTTTTCGCCCACAAGTCTAAATGCATCAATGTGCCATCTTCAAATATTGGCCATAAAATTACATTTAAGATTAATACCTTTATCAATGACAGTGAAACTTGATTTTTCCAGTGAAACAGAAAATAAATATAAAAATACATATTCAAATCATTATATATCTACAATAAAAATCTTGTATTTACATTTTGCTATTAGTTCTTGCTGTAGTTTTTTATTTTTATATTGATAAATTTATTATTTTTAAAAATTATATTATTCAGTTCTAAAACAGTAGAAAATTGAAAAAAAAAAAAAAATCCAAGAGACTTGAATTTTAATATCATCTCTTTGAGGTGTCAAGCGATAGGCCAAAACTTCATGAACAAACGATTTAGTTTTTAATATATTTGTTGAGGACTTAAGCCCAAGGCGGATTATGGTAATTGTCTCCAATTTAGTTATTTTAAAATTTTAACTCCTTTAGCAAGTTAATCATGTTTATTTTAAAGTTAGTTCTTCACAAGGACGGGCTCAACCTGAAATTAAAATTTCATGAAAATCAATGAAATTCTTTATAAATATTTTATTTGGTTGTGGTTTTTTTATCCCACGTAAATTTTAAACAATTAATGAGAGGGAATAGAATAAAAAATCTTAACTGTCCCAGCCAGGAATCGAACCTGGATCTCCTGCTATCCGGGCCGGTGCACTTGCCAATTGTGCTACCAGGACGTGCCAGGTATCTCATTCAATTCCCTCTACATTGGCGAGAGCCTAACCTACTGGCTCTTGCCAATGTAGAGGGAATTGAATGAGATACCTGGCGCGTCCTAGTAGCACAATTGGCAAGTGCACCGGCCCGGATAGCAGGAAATCCAGGTTCTATTCCTGGCTGGGACAGTTAGATTTTTTATTCTATTCCCTCTCATTAATTGTTTAATCAATGAAATTCATTTCTTTATAGTATCTGTTAAGAAGCAGCTGAAACTAAGGGTTACTGTTAATGTTTTACATTTAAGCTCAATGTGTTCTTATAAATGCCAAAACTCCAGGTTGATATTTATAAGTATTTGGCTGTAAATGTAAAAAACTTTGGATTTGTGTCTGTTTATTGAATCCCAAAGAGTTAATTGATCGTATTCATATAAAATTAGGGCCATCATCAGAATGGATGGAAACCTAATTATCATATTTTATCTAAATCAGTTCTGCAATTTTCAAGATTTGAATGATTTTCAGATTTTACCTGTCTTGAAACATCTGAGGGAGAGGGAGGGAGGGAAAGGGAGAAGGAGAGAGAGAGATGCAATAAAAATAAACGTACAAAATAAAAACAAAAATAAAAAATAAACTTCACTATGCAGGGGAAGAGGGCCCTTGTATTCTGTGGGTTGGTCAGATGCGTCAGGTATAAGTGTCGTTTAGCTATAACAGTCGCTTTGTTGGCGATGAGGTCTGTCTCTGGCGAGAGTTATAAGGGTCAGTGTCCATTATTTCAGGTATTAGTTGAGGTAGGGATTGGTTGTAATCTTCTTTGTTGAGGTGTTCAAAGTGTTCTGAAAGTTTTTTGATTTTTCGTAAGTATGTTTGTGTTTGATAGTGTTTAGTCAGACACATAGTTGTGGATTATACTGTCTTATGTCTTTTTGTGTTGTTGTCGGTTTGTGTGTCATCTGTTCGTTTTCGTTTGTGTGTATTTGTTTTAGTAACAGTAGAGGTCTGAATATGGTGTCAGATTGTGTGTTAAGTTGTTCGTTAATAATGTTATTGTCTGTAGTCCTTGTTTGGTAAATTTACAACCTATCGCCGACAAAGCTAAACGACTCCTATACCTGACCCTGCTTGTCTTCAGAAGCCATACTCTATGATATTAATGTTTTGGGTGGTTGGACAAAGTTCAACATAATACAACTAGGGTTTTGACCCTTGGAGGGTTTTGTTTTAGTTTACTTAATCCTACACTTCATCAGATTAAGCACCAACATGGAGGAGGAAGAAGGGTGCTCTTCTTAAAGAAGACAAAATAAAAGTGGTCGAAGTTAATTTTTTATTTAAAAAATCAACTTTTGTATTCAACCTGAAAAATCATTTTTAAATCATGTTTTTAGTTTTGGTATTTAGTCCCATGTTAAATTTTAACATAGGACTAAATACCACATTTTACAAGAAATGCAAGGGAGTTAAAATAAATAAAAATCTTACTACCTCAGCTGGGACTCGAACCCGGGTCTCCTGCTTTTCGAGCAAGTATACTGGCCACTACTCCAAGCTAGAAAATCTCTCCAACTCCCCGTTCGAGTCCCGGCTGAGATAGTTAGATTTTTTTATTCTAACTCTCTTGTATTTCTTGTATAAAAATCATATCTTCCCCTCAAATTTACTATTTAATGTTTGAAAACACTTCAAATAAAAAAAATCAAATTAAAAAAAAAAGAAGTTTTTTCCCCCCTTATTTCCTTTTAAATTTCTTGGAAACAGTAAAACTGATTTTGATAGAATTATGAATATAGCTTCTATCCAATAGACTATGTACTTAATTTCATATGAGCATGAATCATAACTCTAAAAGGGAAAAATTAAAGATTAAAAATTATAATTGTTCTAAATACTTGTTTGGCTTTGTGCCATGTAAACAAATAAATTCTCCTATGAAAAATAATCTTGCTGTTTGTTTCTTATTTTATTAGATTTATTGCTATCGTATTAATAATTTTATAAAAATCTTAAACTAAAAAGTACTGAACTAATTTTCTTGAAATTGGTTGTACCCATCTCTGCAATATACCTAACATAGGCATTTTTAGTACATGCTAATGGGATTCAATGAAGTGTTTACTGTTAACTTCAGAAGTTATTTCCCCTTAAGATTGTGTTCAGATTTTTTTTCTTTTGTTGATGTGATTTCAAAATTTCCTATAATTTTAATTTTCTATAATTTTCCTAATGAATATTATTATTGATAAATACATATCAAAATTTTTTAATGTAGAAAAAGTAAACATACTATTGTGAAATAATTTATAGATTTTGATATTTATTTTAATATTATTATTTTTTTTTTTAAGAAGTGAGAGTGAAAGTGCTGGATCAGAAGGGGATGAAACTAATATCAATGCTGAAGACTTAGAAATCAAAACTTTAACTGCCTCTCAGAAGCATTATTACTTCTACCAAGGTATATGCTTTTAGAGTACATCAGTCGCTAGTTTTTTTGTTTTTTTTTTTCCTGTATTGTTAAATAATTTGATTTTAAAATAAAATTAATATCTTTTGAAAAATGTCTTCCTTCTCCACTCTTCTTCTTCTTCAAAAAGCTAAAAATATGACCTGTTAAAGGAAAGAATATGTGTGTGTGTGTATTAAATCTTCTTATTGAATTTCTATTTAAATTGTTTTGCATTTAACCTAAAGAGTGTGTGTGGGTGTGTGTATTTGTGCATTTAATGGTGGTTTTCATTATGACTGAATACCATCATTTCCACCTCCCATTCATTTATTTTTGTTTTTGTTTGTGGCTTAGTGACCACTGTTCCAAAAGAAAAGGTTGATCAAATGTTAATTACCTTAAATAGCTACAATGAGGACTTTCAATTCACTTGAACAGAACAGAACAAGAGCTTTCCATTCTTGGACACTATGATTACAGAAATGATAAAGTTGAGTTGTCCATTGAATTGTGTTTTAAGAGACTAGCCTCCAGCAGAGTCATTAATTACGAATCATACCACTCTATAAACCAAAAAATAAATATGTTTACTGGGCTGATGAGACAGGTTTTTGAATTTTTATAAAAACCAAATTAACCGGAATAAAGTGTATGATTTTTTGGGCTCTAATGGGTATCCTAAAAATTCATTAACTGGTCGATAAATAAAAAGGCTTATGGTAACGGAATAGTGAGATTCATGAAGGTCGAACTGTCTGAAAACCAGTGTTTTGCATTCCATTCATCATTAGACAGTCTCTGACAATAAAGAAAATAATCAACAGAGAAATACCAGAGGCAAGAGAGTCTTACTGTAATTTTTACACATTACCAGGAATCTTTGCAAATATTAAAAACCTTAAAAGTAAATAAAATATGACAAGAATTATGTATAAAATCAGTTGTTCAGTTTATTGTTGTGAGATACGCCAACATCTGAATAAAAGAATGAAATGACACAGCCTTTATCTGACAATACCTCAAATGAAGTAAAGATTGTACGCATAGTGTGTATAGACACATCATATGATATATATATATANTGATGCTCCCTCTAAATAAGTGTGTGTGTAAATGTGTGTGTCTATATATATATATATATATATATATATATATATATATATCAACTTGATGGAGGACCCATGACTTGTTCTTCTACAATTTAGGTCGTTTTTCCTTACTCTTTTGTGGAGTAAAGCAAGCACCTCACAGTATTAATGTTGATTGATAGTTTGACCTTCATGAACCCAATGAAGGTATGTAATCCCATGAATGTCAAAAAAATATCATCATCGCTTTGAATTATGATTTGCTCATTCAACCTTTTTTTTAAGCTTTTTTAGCAGTGAGGTCGGACCCTTCCAATGCATGGATTGACTTTTGTTTCGTAAGTAAAAAACCAAGATTTGTCACATGTTATGACTCTTTCCAAGAAGTTTGGGTCATTTGTAAAGGTAACTAAAGTGTCATTACACACTTTTTTACGAGCTTCTTTTTGTCCGATTATGGGAATTTTAGGCACCACTTTTGAAAAAAAAAAAAAAAACTTTTTGCATGTTCTAATTAATAAGTAAAATTTGCCTTACACATTCTATTAACTCTAACAGTTTCAGCAATCTCATCAATTGTTAACCAACCATCATATCAAACAAGATGACCGACCTTTTTGATATTGTCATCCATTTTGGACGTGGGAGGGGGACCCGGGCAGTCATCATCTCCAACATCATCTCAGTTATCTAGGAAACACTTGAACCACTCTAAAACTCGTGTACATGATAAACATTCTTCCCGATAAACTTATTTTATTAGACGATAAGTTTTAGTAGAGTTTTTACCTAATTTCATGTGGAATTTCACAACAATTTGTTGCTTTACTATTATACTTATCATGTTGTTGGCCAAATCAAACAAACACCTCTTACATAAATGAAGGTTATTGGCAGACTGATTACTAGACAAACAAGGGAAGCACTGAAATTGAAAGAGAAGGCTTTACGCTGCACCGTTGTCGGTCATTCGGAATCGGCGCATGCTTAGTTCTTCTGTAGCAGCATTGGTCTCGTTATTTAATAGCTATGCTTCGTGTGCTCAGCTAAGATTTGTTATTTATTATTTTAAATTAGAATTTGTAATTTTTTTTTATAAACTTATGGCTGTAAAGGAATTTTCAATCACCTTAAGTGTTTTCCTTCATTAATTAATTTATTTGTGTAATTGGTAATAATGTTTTATGCATTTTTTTAAACTCAGTTTATTAATCAATGTACGAATTATGCTGTGATTTTTGTTTCAGCTGCTGATGGTCAACATGTGTATCTTCACTCTCTCAATGTAAGAATGTTAGAAAATACATATGGCTCATTAGAGAACTGCCCAGTTGAAATAAGTGGTAAAATTGTGGAAAAAGAAACTGGCTCGATGACCCAACAACTCAGAAAAAGACTAAGATATCTTCAGCATGTCCCCATAACTTGTCAATTTGAAGTTATTGAGCTAGAACTCAGCCCTCCTATTGTATCTGAAGAAGTACTTGAAGCTTACCGAGGCAAGTATTATATTATAATTTTCTAAATAAAATTAGAAATATTATTTATTTTTAGAAGTCAAAAATTTGATATGGTTTTAGTACAAAAATAAATAAATGCTGCTGTAAGATCCTTACCAGGTCCCCTTTCATTGAGGCTTTACGTATTTTGTCCCATCCTCCTATACCTACCTACCTTGATATCTAGAGTGAAACATGAAATTATCTATTTCACTAAATTTTGTCAAAGTCAAAATGGAATATTAAATTAGAGAAAAAATATTAGTTATTTGACGAGTACATATTTTTCTTTCACAAAATTCTTTGAAAAATTTATGTGATAATAAATTTTTAAAATTTTCTTTCCCATAGGAGTTGATGAAATATGAGAAGTTGGTTCTCTTAATGTTTTACTTTTTTCTCATTTTGTTTAAATTTCTCTTATTAAATAAAATTGTTTAAATTTCAAGCTCCATTTTCAATTGTTTATTTAATTTAATTGCTTTACTTTCAGTATGCAGCCGAACCATTTCTTTCTTTGAATATGATATTATTTAATTTATAAAACTTATTATTTTTTCCAAAATTATTTTTCTAATTTATTGTAAAATAACAATTTTTTGAAGAAGAGTTGAGAAGAAGAAAT
>KZ806987.1:206509-226298 GCA_000696205.2 Oncopeltus fasciatus
AAAAAAAAAAAAAAAAAAAAAAAAAAAAAAAAAAAAAAAAAAAAAAAAAAAAAAAAAGAATAGTTTTAATCAATACAATTCAGTTTTTAAATATTTTTTCATTCTAGAGAGATGCAGAAACTAGAACCTGCAGCCAGTTCAGAACATTCAATTGAGTCAATAAGTCCAAATAGAGATAAATCTCCATTGTCTTCTGCTGTAGCTGCTCTTTCTTTGGATAGTGAAGAAATGGGGGTGGTGTCTGGTCCATCTTTTGCACAGGTGCTCTGAGATTTTTTTAAAAATTATGTCTCATATTTTAAACTCATACTAATTATTGTAGAATACTTAAACTAATTTTGTCAGATCATGCAATCTTAACAAAAGTTTTTAAAGAAATAATAATTAATATTTTTATTTTGTGAACAAAAAAAAAATTATTTTAATTAATAAAATGTAAGTTGATAAAATAACTTATAGCAAATTTAAATTACAAATAAACTTAGTTAAGTTTTTAAAACTTAGTTAAGGCAGCATTTGCCTTCAATTCTAAAAGTACCAAACAGTGATGATGTGAGCAGCATGGATAGTAGTTTGTTTTGTTCTAATATTTTGTTTAGTCAATGTTTATTTATAAGTAAGTAGTTACTTAAATTAAATAGTTAATCTTAAAACAACTCTTTTGGGGAATAAAAAGATCCCATTTCTAAATATTTTATTGATGTCCATGATGTGTTGGTTTAGTTAAAATGATATAACTTAGTAATAAATATATCCTCAATTCTATTCTAGATGCTGCGGGGAGGCAAGACCATTACAAATGATGTCTGGCCCATGATTGGAGGTGGCAATAAAGGCAATAATGCTGCCAGTAGCAATGTTTGGGGAAGGCGTGTGAGACAGATATCTGTTACTCAAGAATCAGCTGACTCTGATAATGATTCTGCCTTCTCCCCTCCCGCTAAACCTTCCTTCAATATAGCTGAAGCAATTGAACTGGCTGCTTCCATTGAGAGAGGTAATTGTCATAGTAATGGTAATGACCTTATACTCTTTCAGGTTTGCAAATTAAATTTCACTTTTACTCTTATTTGTTGGTCCACTTTTTATTACATGAATTGAGTAAAATAAATATTGAACATTAATTCTCAAAGCAACCTTAACTATGATTTATTTCCTTTACTGAAAACTGACCAAGATTTCTTTTTTCATATATTTGTATATATGACTTACTCTCCTCATGTTTTCAGTCTTGAGCTAGGGTACAAATATTATTCTTTTTTTTAAATAACTCGATTTTTTTTAAAATTTAATTATTTACCTATCTTAAGAATTTAATGGTTTAATGTTTAAAAACATTTTATATTTTTTTTTATTTTGCTTCCTACGTTTGGTATGAATAAAATAAAATAGTGAACCTATGGCAATTACATTAGCTTAGACTCCCACTATATCCAACACGACATAGCGATCCAGATATGATGAAAAATATTAACTTACAGCATTTCAATAAGTGGCACAAACCTCAGATTTATAACTTTAGCAGTATGGTTGTGTAAATTTTGAACTTATACCCTCAATTCAACCTCATTAAAGATGATGGATGGAGGTCATTTGTCACTAGACACTGCGAGGAACTGAATACCAAATTTAAATTTCATCTAATTAAGCTGTTATTTTCAAGCTGATACTCTACAGTGGACAATTTTTTTTTTTTTTTTTTTTTTTTTTTTTTTTTTTTTTTCCACTTGAAACATTAAGTTTAATGGGGGCTTAAATTTCAATTTCTCAAATCGATTTCCTGTTAAAATGCCATTATTAAATTATTAGCTTAGACTAGGTTTAAATAAAAGAAAATCCTAAAATTTATAATTGTTTTTAAATTCTATCTGTTTAGACAGCAAACATGTGTTGCATAACAGCTATGTTGTGTCACTGAAATGGTGTGCAAATGCTCTGCTTGCTTATTACATATGCTATGTGATCTTACTATTTTTTTTTTTAATTATACCTTGCTATTTCTTGTAGCTACTCAATTATTCTATAAATGATGAATGTGGTTATCACAGAGGATGTAGGAGTCTATCTCAAGAATAAAAACTAGACTAAAATCGCTGACAGTTTTGGAATATTTAATTCCTTCTTCAGGACCTACGTTACAATAGAATTTAAAATACCAGTCATATGGTTACAACACAAATAACTATTTAAAAATTAAATACTTACGATAGTCAAAATGTAAAAAATAACAATAAGCAACAAATAAATAAAAATATATAAATTAAAGTCAGAAAGTCTATGACTACACTATCCAAAATTTAGGCACGACTGGTCACAGGTTCCTGACTGACTTATCACATTCCTGATTTCCTTTTCTTCTTCCACCTTCCATCTCACTCTGGGCTATTCGTCTCCATTTGAGCCTCCTCGCATCCCCTGTCAACATATAGTTGTACCTTATTTCATTTATGTTGTAGATGAGTTTATTTTAAAATTGGCCTTGTTATCTATCTTTATATAAATGTTATACATTTTAAATATATGTTTAAAAGTACGTATATTTTAAATGTATAAAATTTATATAAAGATTTCCTATGTTTAAATTTAAAAATAAATAATTTATCAACTGTTATAGCCCTATCTCTTTTTTAATTGGACATAAATAATCGTATTCTTTTCAAACTTATTGAATTGTTAGTTTTATGTGAACAATTTTATTTATTAATGTGTTTCATGACACTTTTTAAGTTTTTTTATAACAAGTTTCTTTAATCCTACCTATTAGACTCCATTAGTGATGATCACTAATATATGTGTCCGTTCATGCTCTACAGGCCACTTTCATAATGAAATTTGTTCATGTCACTTATAATGTAAAAAAAAAAAAAAAAAAAAAATGGCCAAACAGGATATTAAGTGAAACTAGCCTAATAGAAGGGGACGGGGTTATTTGTTTTCATTGATTGTTAAGTCAACATTATATACTTTAAACGACGGAATTTTTCCTTAGGAATACAAATATTCATCAACTGTGATGGTGAGAAATTGTTTAGTTTACTCAGTTTTTAAACTTTTTCCTACAGAATTTGATGTTTTCTTCCTTTATTTTTTTTTTCTAGGAGAGAGTAGTGGAGGACGAAAAAAGAAGAAAAAGCCGCAGAAAATACTTTTCTCAACTGGCACACCTAAAGGGACTTGAAAATTGCATGCCCTTAATAATCCTTGTAGTAACATGTTCCAAATGTCTCAAACATTGTCATATAGTTGGTGTTGACTGTATATGTAGTGTATATGAAACATGAGTTCTTGTTTCCTTTGAGGATTCTATAAATTAATTTAATTAAATTCAATACTGGTCTTCTTTTGATTTTTTTGTTTTATATTTTTGTGAAACTTGATTTCCAGTTGTGAAGGAATTTATGCTCTTTTACTTTGTTTATCATAATTTCATTTTATATTTCCTTGCTGTGACATTGTGATATGTATAAATAAAATAACGTTATAAAAAAATAAAACAAAACAAAATAAAAAAAAAAAACTAAAGTAAAAACTAGTTTATTTTTTCTGATGTTTCTTTATTAATATAATTTTTCTTTTTTTTTAAAGAGTTGGTTATTGTAANGCCGTCTGCATACTTTCGCCTGTCATGAAGTGGATCTGGGTGAGTCTTCGTCTTACGTTTTCCGCAGTAGTGTGCTATCTATCTGCAAATAGCGCATATGTGTAAGAGCGTATATCTCAATAAACAGCACACATTCTCACTACTGCACATATACCAGTCGAGCATACATTTGCACACTTACCATTTATTATGACTACACGCCTTGATCTACGTCCAATATACCAATGAATTACGTTACCAAATTTCTTCACTGTCAGTCATCTGCAAACTCTAAAGTAACCAGTTTCTCCTAACTGAAATTTGAATATTAATTATAGAATACTCCGGCGAGTTGGTAAGCCCGCTTGCGTTAATTACAGTTTTTCTTTCAAATATTGCCTTCAAAAATAACTTTAAAAACACCATGCCTGCGCATTCTACGCTGCAACCAATCGTGATTGGACTTTAAATTAGTTTTAAAATGCGATTCTTTATTAATATAATTTTTCTTTTTTTTTAAAGAGTTGGTTATTGTAAACTAGACAATGAAATAAGATTTTAAGCATGAATGTTGTTTTATTTTATCCTTAATGAAATGTAATATTATAGGGAGGATTTAAAATTTTTAGTAAGATCTGAATTGTATACTCTACCAATAGTAGAGCTGCACTTTTTAATATTTTCTATATTATTTTCATAAACCATTGTACTATAGAAGTCCCAGATTACTGCTCTGCAATAATGGCAATTATTTAATAAATCATTCAGTTTTTACTTTTTAATCTTGATCTTTGTACTTTGGCAGCTACTCTGAGATATTAATAATGAAGCTAATATAATCTGAAAGGTGATTTAGAAATTTATAAAATTTAGTTAAACATTACTAAGATTCCTAGTTATTTTTGCTGTGTGATGAACATACTAAAAAAAATTCTACTAAAGATCTACCGTGCTCAAAATAATTTGTTATACTTCATTTTTATCGATAAGACCATTAGCTATTATAACTAAATAAAGAGGTCCATTAAATAATAGAAAATAAAATATTCAATTAATACAGGAAATAGCTAAATAACAAGTTTTTTTGTTTTCTTTTTCAATGTATGTTCGAACTAGATAGCTTCTCCATGTCCTTATTTTTCAGTGCTAGGAGTAAAACTTTAAATTAAACCATTCTCCATGAAACATTTTCTGATCAATTATTCAAATTCAATCACACCTGAGTGGTGGAAAAATGATGCATAATAACTGTATTATTTATTGCAGATATATAAAATACTATACTATCTTGATTCAAATTATTAATGTCACCTACTTATTGTTTCAAATTAACAAAATTAAAGCTTAACAATTTCCTATTGTGTAAGCTGTTTGCCTGCATTTACATGGAGTTACTTATTCAAAAGGAGAGTTTTTTTGACCGTAGATTTTATTCTTAGATGATTTGAGTTAGGGTTCGGTCAAGGTAGATCCAAAAAAACACAAATTTAAAAAATGTATTTTTAATAAAGGATTATCTGCCGACGTTTCGGCTTACATTGTAAGCCATCTTCCGGGCTGTAGAAATGCAATGTCATGAGAATACAATAATAATTGACAAACCCTAAACGTCGGCAGATAATCCTTAATTAAAAAATACATTTTTTAAATTTGTGTTTTTTTGGATCTACCTTGACTGAACCCCAACTAAAATCATCTAAGGAGTTATTTATTTTCTCTTCTTCAGACTTAACAATACTTAATATTTATTTGAAATCTATTGAAAACCATGTAGAAAATTAGTCATTTTGATTGGAGCCCTTTAGATTGGTTCCAAGTACCATAGATCATATAATGAACCAACACAACTTTATGTATAGAAATCATCTTAGTGGAATCAAATATTGTTTAAAACCTATATCATAAATAGGAAAAATTGAATGTCGGCAACTCAATATTGAAAATGGCAAAGCGAGAAAAAATATCTAAGAAAAACTAAATAATGTTCATGCAATCCCCCTCTATTCCATAGGAAAGAGATTAAAATAGGTTGTGCTTTATATGTGTGTACTAAAAAAAATTACCCGACATTCAAATCATGATGATAATTGCGGTAAAGTAATCCCATATTTCATTATTAATTTGAATTGTACAGGGAGCCAGAAAAAAAACCTACCTCAGTCGGGAATCAAACTCGAGTTTCCCACTTTCTGGTAGGTTGTGCAACCGTTACACCTCCGAGGGAGATAATAATAATTTCTAAAGGAGTTTTTTTTTTTTGACTATAGATATTATTATTAGATGATTTTAGTTGGAGTTCGGTCAAGGTAGATCCAAAAAAATCAAAATTAAAAAAAGATGTATTTTTTAAAAGATAATCTGCCAACCTTTCGGCTTACATTGTAAGCCATCTTTAGGCCGTCTATCATGAGGACGAGAGAGGACATCCTGTCCCTAAGTTCACATTTCCTGACCAGTCATGGAAATGTGAACTTAGGGACAGGACGTCCTCTCTTGTCTTCATGATAGACAGCCCTGAAGATGGCTTACAATGTGAGCCGAAACTTTGGCAGCTAATCTTTTAAAAAAATACACTTTATTTCAAATTTGTATTTTTTTGGATCTACCTTGACCGAACTCCAACTTAAATCATCTAATAATAATTTCTGGTCCCCTGCACCTCACCAGGAGTCTGACTACCAAGTAGTTTGGGTATTTGAATTTCACAAGTAAACCCACTTTTCATCTCAAGCAACAACTTTCTGGTTAAATTTACAAATTTAAGAAGGGTTTATCAATCAATTTTCACTAATTTCTAACCTCTCAGCTGATAGCTGCGGAGAAAAGTTCATGAGGGACCAATCTACTGCTTTTTCCCTTTCCGCATGGAGAGTAGATGGTGACCATATGTTTAAAATTTCCTCTTTTTAACTCCTGGTGATACCTGATTATAGTCTTACAGCATGGACAGGCATCATTCACCTGATTTCACCTCCTTATCACATATTACACAGTTGAGTGCTTGGAATAATATACAAGACTTTTTGACTTCAAGGCTTCCTTCGAGACATAATTATTATTATTAACTTGCAGTTACCTATTGTCAGGCCATAGCCATATGCAGACAGATCCCCAGCTAGGGGAATTTATACACACAGCCCTTCTCATTGTGAAGTAGTGCATGCTCTCTAGCCTAGCCCTCATTGTTCATTATTTTCTAAATAGTTTTCACACTTTATATGCATTACAAGGTTGATTTACAATGACAATACACTATGAGTTATTTGTAAATTAAAATATGAGAGAAACAGAAAAAAAGACTAAAAATTTAAATAAATACACAAGCCAATAATGAAATTGTTAGTCTCATATTTGTCATTTATCTAACATTAGTGTTATGCCATAATAGAAACGAAGTTCATGAAATTATATATATAACTTTAGGACATTTGAAAGCACTCAGAAAAAACTTTATTTTTTATTCTTCATTTCTCTGCAAATTGCTTGCTGAATTTTAATGAATAAAATCAGGGGAAATATGCTTAAATTAAGCAGATTCTATGATGTTTGTTTTATATATTCAATTTACTAAATTGTCATTTTACAGAATTTTCTTTTTTGCAATTATTTTCCACAATTTTGAAATTGTATATAAAGTAAGGTATTTTAAGTTGTTTTTATAACAATTTTCTTTTTCAGTTCCTTTAAAACTGCTTAACTAGGAAATAGTATTAAAAAATTTGATATCAAAAGGCATAGAATTATTAATACTAGCATGCATAAGTGCTTAAAAGTACCAAATTTAGAATTAAAAAAAATAAGGGTGGGGTATTCTGTATCGTGCTTACCTACTGAAGACAAAAAGGCAGTTTAAGAAAGTTAAATATTTTTTCTGAAAATGTGTTATCTTATTAAATGTCACTGAGCATAAATATTATAAAATTATACTTAACACTTTTTTTTCTATATATTTTTATTAAGCTAATAAAAGAGATATTAAGATTTCAAATTATGACCTTCCTTAAGACCCATTTCAGCCATTAACACCTCGGCAGCAAAGACTGGATCAGTTTTGACCCAGGTTACAAATATTTGAACTTCACAAAAGTTTAACTGAACATTTTTCCCATTTCCCATATAGTTATTATTAGCAACAAAATAAAAATTTTGAACCCCAGAAAAATATAACCGATTCCTTCTGCAATACGAACACAGAAATATTCTTTTATAGCCTAAAGAAAAAATATCTAAAACTCACCTTCAGAAACATGGAAAAATAAAAGAACTCAAGTAGGAGCAGCAAATAAACTCCAGATAAATAACAAACAAAATAATCGAATATATTAATTTTTTCACATGTCTTGTAGCAATAAAAACGTTTTTCACAGTAAAAAACCAAAGAACAGTTTGGTTATTGATATAAGCTTCTTGATCTTCTTACTGGCACATAGCAATTCTATTGAAAATACTTATTATGGTAGTCTTATCAAGAAGCAGTACATAAAAAATTGACAGAAACCCAGCAAACAATATCATTGCAGCAGTAAAAATAAGTATTATAATCACCTAGTTCCATATGCCAGTGCAGGCAAATGGAACTAGGTGATTAATTACAGTCCACCAAAGGCAAAGTAAGAGTATAGGATAATCCCAGGAGAGAATTCAAATTAAATATGGCTTTTTTGTGGCATGGGATACCAATGTCAGTCACATCAGTGTACTGTATAACAAATTGATGGAGAGGTCAACATTAAAAAGTGAAGCACATTTTGAGAATACAGAAATTATCAACATAAAGTAGCATCCTATTAAGTTAATTATACCTTACAGAAGAGATATTAAGATAAAAAAAAAAAAACTATAATAAAGGAGGCAGGTGAAAAAAAAAAAATTTGTATAATGCGTTTGGAACAAAAGGATTGTCATATAATCATCAGCCATTTGGCCAAGTACTCAAAACATATAACACCAACAATTGAGTTTCACGGATACTATTCACACTATAAACAAGACCACACGTTTCCATAATAATCTGGCTATGCACACTAGCCAAAATAGAAAAATAAAATTTAATTTTTTTTTTTCACTTGGCAGCTCAAGGGTAGAGTATGCTTCACAAACAAGGCAATAAAAATAAGTGTTTTAAGTGATCTATAAGTAATATTCCTGAGTTAATGCATTCCTCCCCACACACAACACATCACAGAGGTTATACTATACATAAATATATAATTTGTTGAGGGGGGAGAGGACTCCTCTCCTCTTCCCCCCTCAACAATTACAGGCTGATATTACAAATAAAACCGACAATGAACTCAAAAATTCCTACCAAAGGAAAAAGTAAAGGGACCCAGTCAATATTTTTTTCTTTAACCTAAGGATAGAGGATAAAAGAAAATAAATAAACTTTAAGTAAAAAAATTATTTATTTTTTGGTGATATTGAACCCAGTTAACATACAAATGAAAAAAAGGAACTACCTCCCCATTTAAAAGGCATGGCTTATAATAATTTAAAAAGAAAGGAAAAAAAATATGTTTCAACATACTCAAATCAAATAACATTCATTCTCACAGATATTCACATATAAACCTATTACATAAAATAGTTAACAAAACGATGTTCAATAACTAACAATATTCATTATGTACAAAAATACTTAAGGGCTAATCAATCAAACATTAAAAATAAGGAGGCAGACCTACTTTATTTTCTTATTTTTTCTTTTAATATTGTTACTTTTGTTTTCATGATAAGGCATTTTTTTTTTTAAATAACTGGTTACATATGTATTTAATACAATAGTTTACAGTGCAGTAGCTAAACTGATATTAAATTATCATTACATCAAGAATATGGAAAAATGAAAAAAATAAACTTATTTGTAAGGAACCAACTAAAAAGTTGAACTGAGGAGGATCATTTTTTTAGATAAATTTAAGAATTTATGAAACATTATGGTACAATGGCTTTCATAGATCTTCGTCATCTTCAGGGAGGGCTGTGTCTTGGGCTTCCTGAAAAAAAAAAAAAATAAATAAATAAATAAATAAACAAATGAAAAAATTTCAAGTATGGATAAAACAAAATTTTAACTTAAGAGATCATTAATTAATATAAAATTATAGCTAACAAACAAGCTACTAGTATCAAAAAGACAAGTATTGATTGATAATTAAGCAGGAACAATGCCAGAAGTATTGATTGAAACCTCAACAACAATAGGATAGTTTTTTAAAAGAATTTTTGTTGGGGTTCAGTCAAGGATCCAAAAAAATACAAAAAACACATTTTAAAAAGTTAGATAGGACTATAATTTTTTTTGTGGTATTTAATCCCACGTAAATTTTTACAAATTTTATATGCTTCAGGTTTAGCGAATAAAATTTATTCTAAGTTAAACAAATGAGTTTAAAAATATAACAAGTGAAAAAAAATCACACTGATGATTCATAAAAATTACTATTTGATGTGCATTATCAAATGATAATAAAAGCAGTTTTTATAGCATAAATATGCCTCTATATTTAGCCTGTAATAATAAATATTAGACCTTGGTGATTGAGCGTTTTATGTATTTCAGCACTGACAAATTTTCGAGAATGGCACAAGCACAGTGTTCAAACAATTACTTATCTTTGTACCTCTTTTCATTTTCTAATAATCAATTAATGAGAAAATTTATTAGCCAACAATAATTATTTAATAATTAATTATTTTAAATACATATTTTTTAACAATACTAATTATAAAATAATTACTTTTCTTAACTCCCCCCCCTTTCTTTACAGATTATTTTTTTAAAACTTATTGCAAAAGATAAATTTACTTTTTTAATACTTTACTAAAGAAAAAACCCCACAACTCATAGCTCAATGAGGTACTAGAGTGTAGAAAAAGATTCCCTATGAACTAATTTATTTACTCCATCTAATAACAATTACTTTTGGGAATGATAACCATTTTGATATTATTAAAAATTATTTTATCAGTTACCTATATATTTACCTAGCAGTAAATACTTGTTGTAACCTGTTGCTTAATCCATTTTAGAATTTAACCTTGAAGTTATAGTTCATAACAAACTGGCTATTATTTTAAAAAAGAAACCACATTTTGTAATCAAAGAAACATTTAAATTACCTATTACTTCCTAATCTAGCTTGTTTGTTTGAAGAGTAATGAACCGTAACTACTTAGAAGTTATATATATTTATATATATGTATATAATACATCATGATATAATAACTTGTCATTTCTTGCTGACAACGAACTAGTTTGTGACCTGATAAAATGAGAACTCAGCTAAAATATATAACAAAATCAGTCCAACAATGAAAAGATACACATTGTCAATAGACTAGTATATAAAAAAGCAAAGAACTGTTGAAAAACACTCCACTATGGAAAAATTTAATTCATTAAACAAAACATTTACTACCTTGGAATATATCTACAGCAATATAAAAATAATATGCTCAAATGGAGTGTTTTTGACTGTAGAGATTATTAGTGGATGTTATTTTGTTGGGGTTTGGTCGAGTAAGATCCAAAAGAAAAAATACAATTTTAAAAATGTGTATTTTTTAATTATCTGCCAAAATTTCATGAATTTATTTATCATCCATGACATCAGTCATTAATATGGGATTCTGGTGACACAACGACCCCTCTCGCCTACATGATAGCCCTGAAGATGGCTTACAATGTAAGCCGAAATATTGGGAGTTAATTAAAAAATACATGAAAAAAATCCCACTACAGGGAATTAAACCCAGCTGAGGTAGGGTTTTTTTCCTAGCTCCCTGTGCAATTCAAATTAATAATAAAATGTTTACCACAATTATTATCATGATTTGGACACATTTATTTTTTTTGGATCTATCTCGACCGAACCCTAACAAAGTAACAGCTTCTAAAAGTAATAAATACTCTTCTTATTCATTATTTTATAAAAAGAGTGTTTAAGATTATTCAAGTGCATAAAACGAATCATAGTTAAAAGTTATAAAACTATGGTGCTAATATTTGAAAATATACATATTTTGCCCAAAGCCTTGGCCTGTCAACTTCATTGATGAAAACTTTTTTCACCGAACATCGAATCACAAAATATATAAAATGCAGTATGATATAAAGTCAACAAAGTGAAGGCAGGACGAATTTAAGATAGCTACAAGCAGAAACTTTAATCTTACTAAATAAAAAATAATCTTTATTCATGGGGGAGGGAAAGGGTTTCTTCAGATACTATTTTAGAAAAGTATGAAATAGAGCAACATATAAAGAGGAAAAAGAAAATCTCTATACAAAAAGAGAAAATATCTTTAATCTATTTGGCTATTGTGCCAGAATATAATATTAATATTATAAAGAATATAATATATAATGTTAAACAAATATGGGCTCCTGCACATCTCTCATGAGTATTATTTATCAATGGCAAGGAACTCTGCAAAACAATAAATGGTGAGTATCATCGAAACAGCAATAGCCCTAAAAATTTTAGGGAAAAAAACAAAAATAAACTTCTGCTATATATACAATGATACAGGAAACTGGAGCCAACAGCCCCCCCACCCCTCCACAAAAAAGATATATATATATATATATATGATTATATAACCTAGGCATTCTTTGATAGCGATTAAAAATCAATCAAACCAAGGTTTCTATAGTTTTGTATAGCTAGATAAGATATGACGTTCACTAACCTGTAAATCTTTTTCAATCTGGTCACGCCATTCTGGATCCATGTTAACTTCTGGAGGCAGTAAAGCAGGCATGGCCACAAATTCAAGATTAGGATCACCAATTAGTTTCCTCGCCAGCCAGAGGAATGGCTTTTCAAAGTTGTAGTTGCTTTTTGCACTGATGTCATAATACTGAAAAATGAAACTCGTTTTAGTATTTTTATACACATATATGTGAGTAGAGTATATACCAAAGCAGATTAACAATGTTTCATTAAAGATAGATATAAATTAGAATAATAAAAGAAATTTGATTTAGAAGCCGCAAAAACAAAGAATAAAAAGATTATGACCAGCAGATATCTCAGACTGACCCAGGGAAGGTAGTTAGGGGGAACCCTAACTCCCATCATAGCTACACTTAAAAATTTCTATCTTATAAAGTCTTCATGTAAAAATGTTACAAAATACAATTGTTAGAAAATTATATTTTGCAAATTCTTCCTTTTTTTTTAATTTAATTTTTTTAAATCAACCAATAAAGATATAAAAAGGGGGAAAAAAATTTCAAGGGCTTGGAATAAAAAGCCTTAATATCGAGTTTGTTTTTATATTTTAAAAATAAAGAGGTCCCTTATAACATTTAAAACCACTACCTTAAATATTTTTTCATTCTTCTTATTTTTGGCATGTGAACCACTAGGGTCTTTATATGCCTTTAAATATCTTTCTTAACAAACAGTTTTGTAGAAAATGTAAAATAATTGAAATACTTTAAAAGACATTAAAAAAATATATATAATGTGCATTATCAAATGATAANATATAAATATATATTAAATAATAGCAATAATATTAGATATCAAAATTTTAAATTATAGCCTGCATCTACACCCCCCCTTGCATAACTGACCAATTTCACATACTAAAAAACCTAACGGTTAAGAGAAATAAATCTTAAAACCAAAACAGGTTTTGTTATTCTAAAAATTGCGGTCTCTAGAGCACGCACGCATGTACACACACACATCAAATTATAGTGACTTTTTTTTATTATATACATAAAAAAAAAGAAAAGAAAAGCTTTACAATTAAGGATCACGGAAGATGTGTTGTTTTGTGAATTTTTTTAAAAGTTGTTTAATGGTACTAAGGCGAATGTGCCAGATTTCTTGAAAGAAAATCAAATAAAAGGGTCTTCCCATTTAATATGTGGTCTTCACATTTTGGATGTGGTCTTCCTGAAAAGTTAACATGATTATGAAATCAAGATAAATATATCCGAAAGACCATATCAATATGCCAAAGGCAAATTTTGCTAAGTGTATAGATGACACATGCATACTCAACACTTTGGATAATAGTACAAATTAACTAATGAAATTAACCTAATTGATTGAAACCCTAGATATGTATAACTTATGGTTTTATAATTTTTAAATTAGGATAATTATTCATTTTATTTATAGTGATTCCTTAAGCTTATTACCCAAATAAACGAACTTAATGCTCTGTGTTCAAAATGAGAGTTTGTTGACCGTAGATATTATTCTAAGATGATTTTAGTTGGGGTTCGGTCGAGGAACCTCGACCGAAACCCAACTAAAATCATCTTAGAATAATGCTCTGTGTTGTACATACAATTAAACATACTTGGTAATGGATAATTTTGCAGAATCTTCTGAAAATAAAAGTAATAAAGTAAATTCACACACATTATCTAATGTCTACATAGTTACGTGCATTAGGAAGCCAGAAGAGAATAGACTATTTTTTCTAGGAATTTAAATAATTAATACAATAAAGTTGAGGAAAATATTATGATTTAATGGAAAATATCCAATTGAAGAGAACTATTTTTAAAATTCGACATCAAATACAGGTGAAATTTGAGTCCTGTTGATATTTCTTCTGCCCAATAGACAAAAATAAAGCAATTCTGACGATAATAACGACTGGAACATTTAAGACAACCACTTAGAAAATAAGTGACTGGTGATTACAGCAATTAACAGGTTAATTAATCTCAACCATAATTAATTTTTAAAAAGAGAAAATTTTAAAATAGGTTGTATTCATGTTGCTCTTGGGGAAGCATAAAACTAACTGTCCTACAATGTTACACACTTACTGAAGATATTTTGAATAAATAAACCTGAGTTGATTAAATTAAAGCTCCAAAGGAAATGTGCCAGAATAAAAATGTACTTATTCTTTTAAGGAGAATTCAGAAAAAATAGTTTTTTATCCACATCATTAACATTCTTTACTTGAGAGTATTTCAGTAAAAAAGCTCAAGAAACACAAAAGCATTAATATGTTATTGTGATTTAATTATTTTAAAAGTACTAGAATTACTTCAGAATATATCAACAATATACATATATTTCTGTAACTGAAAGAAATAATGCAATAGCCTTTTAAAATTTAATATAATCTGGAATTTTAGGAAATTAAATGCTATCTCAAACTAAGCAATATGTAGTATGAAAAACAAAAGTGAGACAGGCCATAAAAAATATATGGTAAGGTAAAAGATAGGTTTCCAACAACTCATATGTCAGGTCAGATATAAATGAGTAAACAAGTTCAGAAGCCTAGACACAACTGTCAATGGGGACATGAAGAAACAAATAAAAGTAATATTAAAAAAGAAGACTAAAAATAAATAGTAATCCTAGCAATTTTAACATGAAAAATTATATTAACAAAACTTGAATGAGGAGTAGAATTACTATTACTCATTGTTATTTTCAACTCTTTCAATTACAGAAAAATTAATAATTGTAATAAATTATTACATTAATAATTTACTCTAGATGTAGTGGCAATCATTCATACCTGCAAGTTCTTCTTCCTATGAAATACAATGCTTTTTGCCTTCACTTTTCTATCTTTAATGTCAACTTTATTTCCACAGAGAACAATAGGTATGTTTTCACAAACTCGGACTAGATCTCTATGCCAGTTAGGGACATTCTTATAGGTAACTCTTGATGTAACATCAAACATGATTATGGCACTTTGCCCCTAAAACATAATACGACATAAATAAAACACTCATGAGAGTTAATAGTTACAACTAAAACAATACAGCTCAGCTTACCTGAATATAATATCCATCTCTTAGACCTCCGAACTTTTCTTGTCCAGCAGTATCCCAAACATTGAATCTGATAGGACCTCTATTGGTGTGAAAAACAAGAGGATGAACTTCCACTCCTAATGTCGCCACATATTTCTTTTCAAATTCACCAGTTAGATGCCTCTTGACAAAGGTAGTTTTTCCAGTACCACCATCACCAACCAAAACGCACTTAAATGATGGAACATCACCTTCTTCCATATTCAGAAAATTTAGAATACTGAAAAATTAAAAACAACCTCATGAAATACATTTAAATTAAATAATGAACCAATACATAAGTATAGACAAATTTATATGTTCAAGATAATTGCTTGAAACGAAAACGTGTTACACGCTTGGATGAAATTTATATAATTTACTTGATTTCAATAAAACTGGAAACAATCTAATGATAATAATAACTAACCACTTTATCACTGGCTAATGATCAAATATTAGAAGTTAAAACTTTTGTAATTGAGAAAAATAGAGGCAAAATTAACCGGGGAATGGCGCCATCGCCAGGCCAGTAAAACAGGCCAAGTGCCGACTAGTTTGAAACACATAGAAGATAGTAATTAAAAAAAAGACCCCATGAAAGTAATTGTGGACAAAAACAGTTTTAAAAAGCACAAAGAATTTTAATAAAAACAAATTAATAAGTATTATCAAAGAGACAAGAAAATAACTCACCGACTAAAGAGCAACTAACGGACAACAATGGCGTTTCACTCGAAAGAACCAGCCTCTTGTAGCTCACTGATATATAGCCATATATACTAATTGCCAGTAATATCACTATTCAATAAACCTGATTATACAATTTGTACAAATATTATTTTTAATGTTTTATATTAGTCGTTTTTTTTATAATACTACAAAACTACATTTATATAATTTTATATTAAAATTGAAGAGTGGTTGACTCTGCGCATGTGCTACTCCTAGACGGCATTGCAGGAGTGTATCGATTTTAGTCGGTTTAGTATCTTCCTAGACGAAGTGTGATGTCGCTTTTTTGAAGTACTGTGTATGGGATTTTCGTGTCGAGATAGTCGAATTTCTTTAAAGTGTTATTTGTGTCTCTAAAATGACGAAGGATAGATTAGCAGCTCTAAAAGCGGTTCGTATAAGTATTTATTTTCGAAAAGTTTTTATATTTTAATAATTTTGTTTGCGTTAAAACATTATTTTGCAAAGATTTAACCAATTTTATTGTTCCTGTCAGTCATTTGGTTTTAGCAAAAATTATTTTTTCCATCTATATAGCCATTCATGAATGAAATAATGCTATGGGTGTTTTCTTAATATTTATCTTTTCTGATAGACAGTTTTTTTTTAAGCCCCACCCCTCAATTCTGAAACAATACTTTTCGTATTACTGTAAAATCCTTTTTAGACACTTAAACGTCTTGTATTTTAAATATCTTTCTGGGTAAATCAACAGGCTACTGTTGCTGGAAATAGAAGGAATGGTATCCAGTGATAAGGAATTGTTAAGTGATTCTCTATGGTACTTTTACTGATTTTAGGTGTATATAATGTTTCCGTGGTATTAATTTAATCCTGTTCATTGTCAATTTGTCAAGCAAACCCTGATGTGTGTTTCAATATATATATATATATATTCCTACAGACAAATAATGGTATCAATAGAATTTAANTTTTTTGTTCTGTCGGTCTCTTTATGCTTTCTTTACTATAGTTTTACATTCTTGGATGCTTCAAAAATAAATTTTACTTTTCTAGTCAGTAATTTACTTCTATTTTGAAGAATTTTTGCTTTTGGAATAGTATAAGTAGATTGAGTGATTTTGTTATGCTTATTTCTATCATGAAAAAGTAAGTGCAAAATTAGTTTTAGTAAATAGTATAATATGATATTACTAATTTATTATATACTTATTTTTAGTTTTCTTTTTTTTCAGGCTCAAAGTGATGATGATGATGTTCCTGATGAAGTCGTCAATGTCGAGGGACGTGAGGGCTTTATGGATGAATTTTTTGCTGAGGTAGGTAATAAAATGGTTTTTAGGTCTAAAATTTAATTATATGTCCTTACGTATACTTACATATATTTACAAACACACTCACAAATATTATATATTATTATTATTACATATATTATTTATACAATAAGGAAATACTTGTTGGTTGCCTGTTTCTATTTAAGTTTTTCTCTAGGTATTCTATAAATTTTGTGGCTTGCTTTAATATATAATGGCCTGAAATCTTCGGTTAGTTTACATTGAATTTTGTCTATTTATATATAATGCTGATGCCAATACTTCATATATTTTTATCACATAGGGGCTAAATAAATCTTATTTAGGCATTTTTAATTTTTTCTATTTAGCATAATTTAAAGTATGAAATACATTACTGACTTAGATCAATGTTTGATATAGATAGAAAAGAGAAAAAGCATTTTAAAAGATCTTAAAATTACTTGTTCAACTAAAAAAAATTTCTAGACCATTTTTCTTTTTTAAATTTTGATAAATAAAAAGTTTTATCTGAAATTTTTCAACATTTCGAGATTTATTTGACCAACCTTAAAACAAAAACTTAGTATTAAAATAAATATACACACTGAAAATTATTCATAAGAATTGATCAAATAGATTCCTTTAAGCAGGGTTGATGGTCAATAGGAATGAGTTTTGAGATAAAAACATTAAGTCCTTCATAGAAATCCGTTTGTCTGCAGTGTCTAGTCTTTTAAAGAATCACTCTTTTTCCAAACCTTTCTGAGTCACTAATCGTCAAATTTCTTTCAAAATCTTGATTGCACAAAGTTGATCTAACTTGCAATTCTCCATTTTTGTAGTACAACACTTCTTCACTGATGGTGTTGTAGTAGGAGATAATGTCAGAAATTAGAGATATAGAGATATATTTTGATGCATATGTCAAATAAATAACTGTCATCTATTTTTGTCACCTCAGAACATGTAACTTTTATTAGTTTGCTTCACTCTTTGACCTATGAGGATTTATGGACCCCATATCTTTAATAGTAATAAGGATAAAATCTGGGTGTAATCAACCTTCCAGCCCTTACCAAGAAAAAAAAAAAAAGAAAAAAAAGAAAGAGAGATCATTTGGGATAAGAAATAAATTTTTTTTTTATTGAAAGGCCCCTTGAATCCTTTAAAGAGCAACTGTTTTGATATTAGAATAGCAGTTACAGTTTTTGATAATATTTATAACAATAGACCCATATTGAGAAAAATAATATCTATTTGTTTCTTTAAGCAGATCTTCACAATAAATTCATTCTTGGGTACTTTTTAAAAATTTATTTTATTTATAATATTATTAACTATTATAAAGCTCTCTATTTCTTTTAACAATTCAGTGCTCTCTGTAAATTGGATTTTTTTTTTTTTTTTTTAATTTGGGCTAATACATAATGAATTAGCCAAAAATCCTTCCAATCCCTTTTTTGGTAGAAACTTCTTATTTGAAGCACTGTCCTTATACACTGTTTGAATGTTAAGAGAAAGATTTATTGTTTCCCCCAGTATTCTAATTATAATTTATTGATTTGATCCATGTTAAAATATAGAGAATAATTTATTATTATCTCTAACTAAATGAAAGAGTTGTTTTATTTGTTTGTTTGTTTGTTTTACAAATATTAAAGAAAACATTTTAGAGTTATATGTTCAACATTTAATTAGAAAATGTAATTATTTATTTATGTTTTTTTTTTAAAAAGTACTATGCTAAAGGAGCCAGTAATTTTTTCACTAGTTTTGATAAATCAAATATTTAAGTGAGATTTGTTGAGGCTTGAATTTTCTCTCATTGTTTATATTTTTAGCATTCATATTATAATTCTACTTTTTTATAAATATTAGGGTGATAGAAATATAATATGAAATTGTAATGAATTATAAATTAGCAGTTTTAAAGTATTTATTTATTTCTTTAATATTAATAGTGTTCTTAAACTTGGTTAGATTGTTGTCTTTAACATGTTTGATGACCATGACAGTGGTTTGCTGTTTATATATTTTTCTCCAATATAATAAGAAACAAATATTTGGCAAAAATATTCATAAGCTAATAGCTCTCATCAATAACTTAATCTGCTCTGAACAATAAATTAAAAAATTTAAATAACACAAGTCTGCTTTTCAATTTCAAATGTTGAATATTCATAACTAGAATACTGCTTCTTAAAACTGCTGCCCCAGCTTATAATAATACCGGCCTTAAATATTGTAATTGACAAAAAAAAAAGCCATTAACCTTTATTATTCATTAATAAAAATCCTGTCTAAATTATTCTTATTTTGTCATGGAAAGTTAACTTATATTTACTATTTAACAAATGAAAGTTGTAATGATAATAGGTAACAATCTTAACAAATAAATGAAATAATAATATTAAAATAAAT
>KZ806987.1:242349-269223 GCA_000696205.2 Oncopeltus fasciatus
TTTTTTTTTTTTTTTTTTTTTTTTTTTTTTTTTTTTTTTTTTTTTTTTTTCAGTCGCGAAATATCTATAGTAATAAATAGTTCAAAAACTCTAATAAATGAATAATGGTACCTAGCATATATATCACAGTGAGTAACTTATTAATATTAACAGAAATAAATATATTTTTAAAATAAAGAAACCAAATTAGGTATCTGAGAAAAAAATATCGTATTTTCTTCTCAGTAATGGAAATGTGAACTTAGGGACAGGACGTCCTTTCTCGTCTTCATGTTAGGCAGCCCTGAAGATTGCTTACAATGTAAGCCGAAACGTTGGCAGATCATCTTTTTAAAAAAGTACACTTTTTTTAAATTTGTATTTTTTTTTTTATCTACTTTGACGGAACCCCAACTAAAATCATCTAATGTAATTATCTTGCCTAAATCTTGAAGGACTTTTTGGTTGAAATATGATTAAAAAAATATGGGGGGGGGGGGGGTCTAGGGAAGGATCAACATCCTGCTGATCGTTGTATTTTCGTTGTCATCTGAGTAACGAAAAATTTTGTTGACTGTAATAGGTGTAAAATATTATGTTCCAGCATTTTTGTTCTGTAATGTATGTGTTCATGTGTACCAGCTAACATTGGTTTATTAAAATTTTCTTATGAATTTGTCTGTGATAAACAATAATTTATCTTAAGAGAATTTTATTTGTTTCACATATTTCGGTGAAAGATTTTACTTTATAGACCTGCTTTTTCTCCCACTACTAAAGTTTTGGAATTCAAATTTCTCTGAATTTCTCGTCTTTAGTACTACTATTCAAGGAATTATAAATTTAGAACTTCCTAATGAATAGTTGAGTTGTTAGATATAAGGTTTTGTTAGTTGTGGGCATAGTTAGGTATTTCTTGTTATGTATAGTTATTTGTAAGACTATACCTTACATAATAAATAAATAAAAATTTCAGAATATTAAGTACAACCTATGTGTATTTAATATTCTGCAATTTTTATAAATACTGTTATCAAATAATGTAACACACATACAAACTCACTCTTCCTCTGATTTCGGTAGTGGAGGAATTGTAAATAAAACCTTATAGCTAGGATTGAGATTTGGATCATAACAAGTGGGAGATATACTCAAGAACTGGCGAGTGTACGAGTTTCTGACTTCAGAACTCTAATAATGTGAACTCACTCAGTATGATTTTTCGTTTCTTATTTACTATTGATTTAGAATTATATAAATCCCAACTACTCACAATATGTTCCATACAATTCCCAGATAATGGCCTTTCCGCTATCTGAATCGATAAAGTGTTCGATAACCCGAGAACTCTGGGAGACATGGCCTCGAACTTTTATATTCAGTCGTTTCAAAGGGCGTTCAACGAGAATATCATGCCACTTATATATATTTCAGTTTTTCATCCTTAATTCTCCTTTATATCCACAATCAGCAGTTAATAACACGAATTTTGAATACTTTCTTTTAATGGGGTTGTTTCATTTTATTTTCTAAATGCAAAATAACGATGGTAAAATCCAAAATTTGCCATGATTTTGAATTTAGTCTTAACCTGCCGAACTTCCCTTCTGTGAATGTAGAATACTACAACTGTTAAGTAATTTGTTCCAGATTTTGTAATTAAAAGAGATATTACATTATTTTGTGTTTACGAGTACTATATTTTGGAGAAGCTTGCATTCCTGTGGCTTGTGGCTGTTGGCTGAAGCCTGTGAAAACCCTCAAGTTGGTGCCCGCTATATTCCCCTCATTAACGGCCTGCAAATCCAAGGGCGTGGGACTGTTCAGACATTCATTCTCTTTAGTTATGTATCTACTGCTTGTATTCCTTCAACTACCTCGCAGCATTTTTCTCTGTCCGCTGTTCCTTTAGTAAATTCTCCCTGGAAGAGAAAGTTTCTGAATGGCTTATGTATTTATATATATTTTTCCCCCCATAATGATAATAACAACCCGTTGTTATCCGTCATATGGCATTCATGATTGATAGGATAACCATTTGATTGGCCAATCTGGCTCTATTCAGATCAGAAGGGGGAAAATTTTAGTAGGAGCTTGGCCGACTCCCTGGTTGCCAGTTAGGGTTCCAATCCCGGCCTTGTGGACAAAAGTGGCTGCAGTTAATGTATCCAGGAGCCATTTTTTTTTTAAATTTCATGAGGAACAACTACTTCCTTAAGTTGATGGCAAGAAGTGCTCTGCTCATTTGGAGATACGTCTCTTTTAAACCGCTGTACCAATGATGAAGGGACTCCATGCTGTTTTTACATGTATCAGTTGAACTTGTAGCCCATAAATGGGGGCTCTTTTACACCTTAGTCGAACCCGTGATTTTATTTTCACTTATTTTGATACTACCACCAGCTGTCGGTTGAATTTTGTCTCTCTAACTTGTTTCTTTTCAGCCGAATTGCGTATTTTTCACATAAGGGTTTTTGATTCACGAGGGATGGCCCCCTTGAAAAAAGTACTGTAGATCAGCTATTTGACCGATGGGTGGCCCCTTTGCTCGGCCTCATATTGACAGATCAAGCCAGCTGTATAACTGGTATGGCCTGTGTGCTATTAAGGATCCACCAGTCTACTCCAGCTCCTGAAACTATGCCAACTCTGCCGCAATCTACTCTTGATATGGGCAGCTTCTTTACTTCCATTATTAATCCTCCACCCTCTCCCTGACCGCATTCACTCATCCCTTCCAATGACAATATCTCCCTCTCCTTTAACTCCCTCTGAAGTCAATAATCTCGTCCCCCTTACCAAAAAGCATATAGCCCCCGGTTGATATCATTACATCCCAACAAGCCAGATCATATTCCTAGCATACGTATATAAAATGTAATTTGTACAATACTCTTCTCTATCCGTCGGGAATTTTCCAGTATCATATTATTTCCTAAGCCAGAAAAATGACACCTCCGTCTACAAGTATTCTCTCTCTTTCCCTCAAAGGTATTTAAAGGAAATATTATTCTAAAATGAATGATCCGTCATCTCGTAACACTCTTTCTTTATGATCTAATCTTAGACTTCCAGGCTAAACAGATCCCTGGCTAGCAGTTGTTTCGTTTTTTAGACCGCATCTCCTCTGACCTTAAGAATAAACAGAATTACAAAAGTTCATTTCTGGACGAAGCCAGGCCTTTTATTTTGTTTGCCACAATTGGCTCTTATACAAGCTAAAACACATTGTAGCTAAGAACATTTTCCTAATCCTCACATTATACCTTACTAATAGTTTTTTTTTCAGGTTTTTACCTAGGATTATGTTAATCAATTTCTACTCTGTACAAGTGGGATTTTTTCAGAAAAGTTTGTTTCCTGTGTCCCGTTCGCCTCTCACATACCTTCTGGTTCTAAAATCCTCTTAACTTCTTTTGGTGTTGATACAACAATCCTAACTTCATAATTGAAAGGTATAGGTTATTAAACCTAGCTTACAGGTGTCATCGCTGTCGTCTGAAAACCATTAAATGCTTCAATTTAACTTTTACTCGGCATAAGAAGACATAGACTTTATTTTTTTTGACATTTCTGAGAGAAAATAAAATTTAATAGACTTGTTTGGTCCTATAAATTCTATTCGTACTTGTTTTCCACGATTGGCTTGATGGTTTGAGGAATGAATTGATGTTTACTTATATGCGCTCGACCAGACTCATGAGATTTATGCCTACCTTATTCACTATAATACATATTTTCCGAATTGAAATCAGGCAGTTTTTCCCCACTAACCTCTGTAGTCTGAGTTGTCACTTGTAAACTTACCTATTTCGTCTATCTATGTTTCCGTCCACTACTAAGTCTACGCCTGATCCTGTAATAATGCAGGATTTAAGGTTTAATTTAAAATTTAAGGTTTTAATTGAGCTACCTAATAAAATATTTGGTTAATAATCGACTTTAAGTGTATTATATTACAGGTTAAATCTTATAATATCTCCAACTTTGTACGGTTACATCTATCGATCTTGGGCTCTTTTCCTTTCAAAATAAATGTTTTAAATGCTGTATTTTCCCCTAGTAGTATAGTATAGTAGTTATTTTGTTTAATAATAAAAAAATACAATAAAAAAAAGTCGGCATACGTACCCTGCTGAGTAAGAATACTCACTGAAAAATTATCTTCAGCACACTTATTTTGTTGTTTTTCATTGGCAGTGTGTGTGTGTGTATATATATATATATAGAGAGAGAGAGAGTTTTTTTTTTTTTTTTTTTTTTTTTTTTACGCAAATAACTCAAATTAAATATCTACATTAAAAATTAAATATTGCTGAAACTAGGGTTTTGAGTTGTATAGATTATGTAAACGTTAAATTGAAAATTAGCGTTTCAATATATTCTCCACTGATCTTATAAACTTTAGTGAAGAATACATTAAAATTAAACGGTGCAGGAAGTAATTTTATTACCTTTTACAAATAAATATATTATTTAAAATGCCTTAAAATTAAAAACTGGTTTTGGTTGGTTGCATTAGCTAATTTTGTATCGAGGAATACATACACACACACACACACACATTCACAAAAAAAAGCCTGTATTTTCCAAGAAGAGAATTTCTTGTGTGGGGTTCCTTGTTTTCGTTGGCTAATAAACATGATTTTTAGTGTGAGAATCTGATGCTTTTCGAAGATTACTATTTATTTTTTTTTTTCAACTCAACTTGTTAATATGTCTGGCCTATTTTGATACTTGCCCAGGAGAAGTTCACTTTCCGTGAAATGCCGCTGTTAAACCTAAGGGAAGTCTGTACAGCACCCACAGCCAGGAAGATGTCAAGGGGTCCGAATCATCAGTTCCTCTTGAATCAGGAGTGTCCGAGTCAACAAAGTCATCATCTATTATTAGGATCACCTCAACGAATGAAAACTTAAGTTGGAGAGCCAATCAGATGATGATATGCAATGCATTTTCCTGGATCTCTCATTCTTAGTAGTAGCTTTTAGCAGATTTCCCCGAGCGGAATCAAGCTAATGCCATTGACACCATAACGTGACGAATTAACGAATCTTAGATGGGTGAGCATTTCCCCCACTATTCCACATAGACCACTCTGAAGCTAAGCTTAGTTTATTCGTTATACATTTTACGCTTATTCTTATCTTTCGTTTATTAATTAATATATTTTTCTGACTTGTTTATATCCATCCATCTTGTACGGAAAATCAAAATCTGCTTAGATTAAGCGGCTCTTGCGTGACAGACTTCCTTTTTTTTTTCTTGTTAAACCTGATTTTATCTTGCTGGTGAATTACTTTCAATATCAGAGCATATTCTTACTTACTGTTTGTGAGTTTATAACTCGTATTTTCAATCTATGTAAAAATTGAATATGCTGTTTACAATCACTGATTTTATTTGATCTTTATTCAGTGAATAATTAATTTGACATTAAGGATTAATGAGGAGAAAAGCCTCATGTCCTTAAGGCTGGCTCTTGGTCGACTAGGAAGGAAATAGCGTAGGAGGTGGGGCACTCAACTATATTTTTCGATTATCTTCCTAATTATGCGAACGTAACTGCTACGACTTTTAGTATGTTTTGCTTCTTAACGAACTCACCTTTTCATTTCGTACTTAAATTCTTTTATGGTAATTTGAAAAAAAAAAAAATAGTCTCCATGCTAGCACATGACCTTAAATGGTAGAAAAGGAGGCTAACACCTAACTTTAAAAAAAATTATTAAGTCGATTGCGCAAAATGTCTGGTGGTAAGTACACAGAGGATAAATTACCGAGAAAAAACAAATTAAAAAAATCAATTATGCGAATGAGCTCAGCTGAACTTTTCCGGTATTTAGTAAATATGCTAAAGGTGAGTTTTGGCGGTTGTTTGGTTTTCCATTTTAAGTGATTTTTAAAAGTTCAGTGACGTTTATGTTTCCCTGGAGTCGTGTTCTATTGAACCATTATTCTCTTTAGGAAATAGAAGTTTAATCAGGAAAAACTTGTTTTAAGACTTTGCGGAGTATTAATTTTAGATCAAATACAGTAAAACAAATCAGCTAAGAACAAAAATAAATACAATATGATAGTCATTACTTGCAAGGTTATACCCCTGTTATATTCCTGTCAGGTTTTATTTCGGGCACCATGGAGGATGGGATTAAGTTAAGGATTGAAACATGGGAAAAGTATGCTCTTTGTTTGCCATTTGTAATTGGCCCGATTTGGGCGTGGCGGACTCCCGGTGGCTGATAGCCTGGACAAGGCCACTTCCCTTTCCCGCCTCATCTTATCAGGCCTCTTATCACCTCTGTTCCAGTGCCTCCTCTCTCAGCACTACCACCTCCCAGCCCTTGGCCTTCTTCACCTATGAGCCGACCTTTAAATGAATACAGTGCTTTCCGCGACTATTCGTAGCATCATCTCCAGTATGTCGATAATTCAATCGAAATATGTCAAAATCCCCATGGCTTTTGTGTCATTTATATTTTTATCAGACAAAATTATCTCTTGCTATCTTTATATTCATTCCCTTTTTGTTTTATTATTTTTTAATATTTTCTCATTGCCATTTTTATTTTTATCGATGTGCTCTTTATCTAAATCGATAAGAAAAAAATAAAAATGACACAACAAAGGAAAAAAGTTTAATTTTTATTTTTATGGGATTATATACATTTTTAAGAAAAAAATATCTGGAGCATGGACTCGTATGAATAATAGGTTTTATTACGACGATGAAAGTTTACATCAGAACTCAGCCACTTCGTTGACAAATATCTTTATTTCATTTATATCTTCTGTGTAAATAAAATTTTTCACATCACTGTCATGACGGAATCTGAACCATTTCTCGATTCGCAATCATTCCTACTTAGGAGTAGCTAAAATATGGATCCTTCAAAACTTTATCTTTCTATTGATCTGTACGATCTCTGGTATCCACAGTTTTAGGGAGAAAAAAAAAATTAATTTTGGTATTTAAGCTTCACTCACGCGGAAGCTGCAAATCTAAGCAAATGTCTTTGCATCTTTAAAGATGGTTATAAATAAGAATGTGTGAGGAAATGTAGTTTACAAGCCGGAGAGAACAGTAAATGTAATGTGAGATGGGTCCACGGCTATTCTGGAACTAACTTCAGTGGACATACATATTTTTACTTCATCTCTCTAGTAAATTAAATTTTTGTCATTTACTCTAAAGTTTACCCATCTTTAGTAAAACATGGGCAGCTCCTTTTTTATATTTTAAAGAATGTTAGAAAAGTTTTTCTCGAGCTGTGAACAGTTTCTGTTGCTGGCTTGAAACACTGTATATATATATATGATGTCTACCCGAGTTCCCTAGTCTTCCCCCAATTAGTGAGCATGCATCTTTGAGTTACTAACGAAAGTGCACGTGCTGTCGTCTGGGATACTGGAGGAATTGTATTCTCTGTTTTTTCCTCCATATTTCATTGTAATTTTCAGTTTATTTAACAACTTTTTTGTACGAAAATGAATGATAAAAAGGATATTCACTCTTTATTGTTTTTGTATTAAAATTTGGCTTTTTGTCCCTTTAGTTATTTTTTCAATGTCCACATCTGGAGAACTTTGTATCCCCGAAGCTCAAATTTTTCTCCGTTTCCTCATTTATAATTTTGAAACTGGAAATTAACCTTAATAATTTTTTTTGTGCTTTAGTTAACACAGTTTAATTTTTTTTGTTACGTAAGCTTGAATAATTAAAGTTTTATAAATTTACTATTAATAATTAATTTTATCAATACAAATTTAATTTAGAATGACCGTGTAACGGTTTAGTTTTCAAAATCTGTATTAATTTTATAAATCTATAAATCTAAATATTAAGGTTTTGCAACGTTAGTAAAATAAGATAATAACAAACAATAGTTTAATTATAAATAGCTTTATTTTTTTGGAATAAATGAATTAATTTTTCATGTGAATCATGGCCTTGGTGAATTTTATCATGAAGATTATGTAAGAATATATTTAAATATTGAAACACATAACAATTGATATAAAGAAGTTGTTAATATAATGTTATGTATTTGCCTCATTTTTAATAATGTATATTGGAATATCATGTGGGTAGGAAATATTCTATAATCCCAAGTCTTATGGGCTCATATGTATATGTTTTGACTCACGCTCGGGCTTGTTTGTTTATGAATAATATTCAGTACACAGACTTCCCTCGCACACAGTTTCATTTATGCTGTCTCCTCTTTCCCCGGACGAGTCTTAGCGACCTTACCTTTCAGCCGCATTACTTGCGACCTAACTGCCTAAGTAGGTGATATGGGTTCAGTGGGAAGTGGGAGTCGAGGCAGTATGTAGATAGCGGAGGTGTTGACGGGATCTGTCAGCGCTGCCGTCCTTCCTCCATCCCTCCGTATGTTGTGTTTTCCGAGCTCCCCATCTGTCCCCGCAAAATAGGAACACTGCATTAACGAATTAATTACGAATTTTTAAGTTTTCACTATAAAATTTATGTTTGCCTATGTAAGATTTTATTTGCACTATAATAATTTTTATTGTTCCGTTTTATAACAAAAATAGATTTTAATGTGCTACTAAAATTTTATTTTCAATTATTAATTAATGTTGTTTGGAGAATGCTGCTTTTTTCTTAAATTTTATTAAATGAACTATTTTATATGGTGGAAGGAGACACACACTCACACAATCTGGGACCTACAGACTCCACTGTAACGAAATGAAATGAACAAAAGACTCTTGTTGGGCCTAAATCGAAGCTTACTAATGAAAAATAATTCTCAATGTACAAAGTAATTCTAAGTAATACTAAAACGTATCTGTACTTAGGGTTTGTTCAGTCGGATAATCCAACTCAAACCGTTTTCAATCCTCTGCTAATATCATATAAGCTCTTTATTAAGTTACCGTGATTTACAGAGATAACATATATAGTTTGTATATTCTCATTAAATATTAATATTAATTTTATATGTTGCTTTGACCGTATCTGTGTCAATATAATTTTGTTTTATAGCGGGAAGATTCCTTTGAAAAAAATCTCCTGAAATTATTAAATTTGTGTTTCATTTTGCACACACAACTATGAAAAGCACTTAAAATACTTTTATAAGAATTATTTCTAGAGTGCACCTAGAGCTACCAAGGCAGGAGCTCTCATTAAAAGATGAGTGAGCTCTGAGGATGGAATCTTCGATTGTTAACGCGCTTAGAAAGTAAACTATAAAGAAAAAAAGTGCAAAGAAAAAGGTTTTATTTGATAACCGTAATTGTCATGAACTTTAGCGAAAATAAAATACTAGAATTATTTATTTCGTTGTAATATATTCTAAGTCTTTTTAGTGTAATATTCTGATGAATATAGATAAGATTAGCCAAAATCTCCTGCACAATGAAATTTAAATGCATTGAGAATATCTAAGGTGTGAAAGGTTTCATTTGTTTTATATTTTATTCTTAAGATTAGAACATAGCTGCATTGTCCATTGTATTCCCACGAAGGTTTTAGATACTAATCCGACCGCCTCTTGAAACAATATTTTCTTTGAAGCCCCATAGAAGTGAGGATTGTATGCATTCTGGACTCCCTTGTAAGAGTCAATAATCGTTCCTGCTGACAAAACGTTCTGTCACTTTTAAAACCTCCCCCTCCTACTCTTTATTTTTTAATAAATAGCCCCATGAGTAATGGCTCACCTGGAGGGCAATTCCTCCAAAACGATTTATTCTGTATTAATCTCTGACTCTTACTTCCATTAATCTTTCTAAAACGAAATGCATTAGTTCCGTATTGTTGTGTTCCTCTCAGTTTCTCTTTTAAATTCTTCTGCCTTTATTATTAGGTTTTTCTCTTACTGTATTGTATTAACTTGACTCTCTCCCCCCTCCCCACTCTCTCTCTCTATCTCTCTCTCTCTCTCTATTTCTATCTCTCTCTCTCTATCTCCCTCCCTCCCTCCCTCCCTCTCTCTCTCCCTCGTTCTCTCTCTGTCTCTCTCCTTCCACCTCATGCACACGCACAAAGAGACCGGGTGCACGTGTGAGTGTGTGTTTATGTGCACATATATGTATATCCACCACTATTCAATGTAACACAAGGCGGTCTTATAATAAAAGTACATTCAATTTCAAAATTAAATATATATGCCGATAACTATAGTAATATGAATTAGAATGAGAATTCGCCCTTTCCTGCGTACAAATGCGAAATGAATTCTAGTTCTACCTCCTCGTTCCCCATCTGTAGCTCAAATAAACACATACTTATACTGAAAATAAATGATATATGTGGAGTAGATGGAGAGATCCTTGAGTGCTCTTCAAACAGCAGTGCTTCTTAGACGTCCGATGTATTGCTTTCAATTATCCGCCGTAAGTGGTTTGCCGATAATCATTAAATAAATTTCAGGTACTCAGATATAAGTGGCTCTTCACTAGGAGGGGCTCTTTACATCTTATTTGTATTGTGTTCTCAATTGTTTGCTTTTTTTCTCCCTTTCTACATCTCTCTTAACTTGAGACATGTTACTGAATTACATTTGTTTACACTTTCGTGTTATTGAATTGCATTTTGAAATCTAACTACTGTAACTTTTGTATGATGAATTTGAAATTGACATCATTCTATTGCAATAGAAATGTATGTATGATATGTGTTCGTAAGAATGTAGATGTGTGTTTGTGTTCTGGCGACCAAACGCGATTTATTTTACCTTTATCTCATTGAAGAATATTATTTGTCACTTATTATATCTTTATGTTTTTTTCTTCTTTTCAATCTTATAATACTTATCTTTTTTTTTTTTTTTTTCACAGGTACGTACATATGCCCCTCCTTCATTATTGTAAGTCATATATTATTGCATTATTAATAATTTACCACTTTATTTACATAGAATAAAGCTGTTCCAGTTTTCTAGAGTATATTTTTGGTATATAAAAATATCTCTCATTAGCAAAAGCTTTGTTGAGTAGACACTTTTTATCATACCTTCTGTAATCCGTCTTCATTGGTTTCTGCTTTTATATTCATTGGTAGTTATAATAACCCTTTAGATTATTTACTAGACACTTTTTTTTTCGGTTTCATCAATGATGAACCTAAATAAACGTGAAAAGCTGATTTAATTTTAAAAACGGAAGTGTTATCGATTTTGAGTTATGAATGCCTCTCAACCTCGCCTCCTTCCCCTGGTTCTGTCTGGGTTGAGCCATTCATGAACTCATCTGAGCATTGGTTTACTTAGAGAGGCTTAAATACCTTTTAATCTATGTTTTAAGAGTGTTTGACATGCCTAACATTCTTAATTACATCCCTAATTACTAAACATCTTTCTTTTTTCGTTTTTCCAAAAAATATCGTAGATTTTATTTATAAAAGAACTTTTTTGTTATTACAATTTTACATTTTACGTATTTTAGTTATATTATTTTTAATAGAATAATTATTTTTTCCTCCCCTTATCCATCCGAACAAATACCCACGTCTTCCACGCTCACGATTTGCAGACAGATTGAGTTTATTCGTTTTGAAATTGCCCAAACTGACACTCACGTATTTTTATAGAATTGCTTACTTTTTTTTTTTTATAAGTCTGGCACTGGCGCTGACGTGGACAGCTGAATCCCTGGAAAGAAACAAGCCAGGTCCTTGTTATCATTTTGTGATAGGACAGTTCGTTCGTCAGAGACTTTTTAGTTGTTCCTCACCTTGTTCGTACGGTTACTTATTGATAGCTTATTTCTCACACACCAATTTAATCCATTAACATTAGTACGGGGCACGGCTATTTAAGGACTTGGGAACAGTTAAAAACGTAATATGTTTTTTTTTTTTTTTTTTTGTGGGTCTGTCTTTTTTTTCACTTAGCGCTCAGAACTTATAATAAGAAAAAAATAATTGAATTGATGTCGGAAATCGGTTTAGGCGAAGAATAAATGGGGGAAATGGTTTTATCATTCGTGGTTATGGCGAAAGTATATAAAACATGATTAGTGTAAAGTAACATTTTGTAATATTTGTGATCTAAATTGTTTTAATGTAAAGCGCAAAGCGCATTCTTAGGGAAATATTGAAGAAATATTAATTTAATTTTGTGGCCTGAACTTGATCTCCTTTATTTAAAATTGAATAGACTAATTCTTCTTTTGAATATATTATCATATACGGTCGCTTACTTTGTTATGGCATGAAAGATCAAGAAAGTAAGAGGTTTTTAAATAATAATATTATAAAATAGGTTTTATAATAGTTGTACTTCACCTTGAAGAATTGATTTAGGTAATTATAATAAATAAATAAAGAATAATAGATAAATACCTAGAATTATATTTTTATTATTTATGCTTTAAAGCCCTGGATATGAACTTCATCACTTTTCCTTCATAGTCAGTCTGAAACTGAGTTCTGAGTGTTCATATCTTTTACTCCAATTTTTCTCTCCGGGTTGTTAATTTAATTTCCTCATATAATCTTATTTAACTACACATGAAATATCTGCTTTGATTGCAACAGTGATTTAAAAAAAATATATATAAATGTAGTCAATCATCACCGCTTACCACATTTTGAAATGAAAATATGCTTCCGGAAAATTGGTGGCTGGGATTCATAAGACCAGTTTCTTAATTTGCACGTATCTTGAAACCCTCTTTGTGCAACTGTCATTTTTAATCACAGTACCTATTTGTTGACTACTTATATTAAACCGGCTCTAATTAATGTATGTATACATCTCGTTAATTAAAATTTTACCTTTTTTTTTGTGGGAGTAATATTTTCCGTTAAAAAATTTAATTATGATAATAGTGTTTCAATGTCATTTGTGTTAAGAAAAGGTTTATAGAACATAATGGGTGTAAAATTTAAGATTTAGGTGGAATCTGTAATTTCAATGTGCCTAATTTCATACGAGCTTATTCATCGGGATTATTAATTGAGGATTAGTAGTTTTNTATGAATATATATTTAATTATCAGGATAACTAATATATATATATATATGACCGTGTTTGTCATTTATTGTTTTCTCATTTATTTTTTCGGCCTTCAATAAGTAGTTTTTTTTATCTGTGCAGTTACGGAGCTATGTTTGATTTAGAACTTATTGTAGCGAAATTGCAATAATTGCAAACCGAAAATTGCTGAAATTGTGTTCATGTAATTTTAAATGTAGATTGCACCTGTTCGTGGGAGTTGACTTGTAATAAATGAGTATGGTTTTACGAATCCACGGGGTTTAAATTAATGATTACTCTCCTAAAATAAAACTTTCAGAGGATTGCAAATATCGTCCGCAAGTTTTCCTCTTTGCCAAAAGTATGGATATCATAGTTCGGTGTATCTCAGGTCATTTGTAGCTCCAAGAGGTGGTTAGCTCGTACAAATAGTAGCAAGGATTCGTAGATGGAAAATTTATTATTTGTAAAATTCTTAATTTTTTTTTCTTTGTTAGAAATTGCACTATTGGATTATTTGCCAGTATATATGTGTTTTTTTTTTTAAATACATTAATGGGAAGTGAATTTGTAAGGAAAGCAAAGGCGGTGGAGTCCAGACGTAGCCGGCTAGGGTATATCGACCTGCACCCCTATCCGGCTGCCGTTCTAACACCACCATGTTCCCAGAGGCAGAGCTGTCAGTTCTTACACGACACCTTTAGCGGGTAATTGAAGTAACGTTTTTTTTTTTTTACATGTTTTACATACATGCTTTCCCCAAAAAAATAAAATTTCTGTAACAGTTTAGACTTATTCAAAATTCTGTATTGTTACTTTTTCATTTATGATTGCTGGCGTGGGTTATATTTTTATTGTTAAGTGCCTTTCCACCTTCTCTCTTATTCCCCAATTGACGTCCATTCTTGATGATAGTGGTCAACGTAATGCTATACACCATCTATTCCGTTTTTTTTAAATATATAGATCGTAGCTACCCCCACTTCTAATCTCAATTTAATTTTCACTCTCCCAAAATATTTATTTTATCAAAAACAAGATATCTATTAAGTTTCAGAACTCTGAAATAAGTATTACGCCCGCTCGCAGAGAAAAAAATAAAAAATACACATGCATGTATGAATGTGTTCAACTCGCACTGTAAATTTCAGATAATCTCCCACTCCTATTGATAATCTAGGCCTTTTTCTATCTTTTGCATTTTTAAAGCGATATTCCAGTTGTTGGAGTGATATTGCAGGTTGGAAACTTGATAGGTTGAGTAAAATCAGGAAGACATATTTTATTGAACCCAGCGATATTCTACATTTCATCAAGAAAAACTGAAAACTGGTCTTTAGATTTTTGATGCATGCTGTATCATTTTCGATTTCTCGGTTTCAGATTCTAAGGAAATTTGACCAATATTTTAAAAATCTTTTCGAGAACAACCTCAATCAATAGCTACATAACATCAGTACTGGCTCAAGCAATGCAACCTATTACGTAATATATTTGTGCTATATCATATTTCATTATATAAATTTTTTTTGCTTATCTAAGTACACACATGATATACTATTACTGGAAGTTTGCCTGTTGGTAGGATAATTATGATAAATAAATTTTATGAATGTTCATACTTTGTGTACATATTTTTGTATATTTTGCATTTTGTATTAGCATAATATACNTTTAATATTTAAAAAAAACCCGAAAAGTTGCATTATTGGGATACCTGTGAATTTTGTAATCCTTTATTATCTAACTACAAATTTTTCGAAGCTCTTTTTAAAGTTTTAACCCTTCATTTAGCCTCCGAGTGCTTTTTTCCCCTCCTCGGTTTTTAATCAGGTAGATAGAACGTAGTTAAAGGAACAACCTAAATTTTAAAGAAATTCCTTAAGTGGCGTGGCGCATAGAAGGGGGTTGGCGGAGCAACTGGCTAATAACTATTGCTAGTATTATCACTATAAAGCTATGGATAAGGAGGAGAACTATTATTAGAAAGACATTAATGTTCGAAAATCGCATTTTAATTCTATTCTAATTTTTTATTTGCGCACCTGGGAAGTTTCTTATTGACCATTATTAAAGTTCATCTTCCTCTGGAACTCCCTTCAATCTTATTCGATTTCAGCGAGATATAGTTCTTTCAGTAAGCTTTTCTTTCGAATGGTGAATAACATAATGACTTTTATTCAGATTTCTAAAATATATATAATTATATTGATGAGATCTACTTGTAAATCCTTTTGTTTCTTGTAAATTTTTTCCCCTCGCAATTATTGGCTATTACTCTAGTAGCTTATGTATAGGGATAACTCATTTTTACTACCTTTGTTAGAATACACTGAACTGCTTAAAATTTCCTAATATCTCTAATCCAGCACAGTGCTATCTGCCTATATCGTCCTGTTCGAGCTCATTGATCTTTCTGGGCAGATTATTTGTTGACTGTAGCCGAAAGCCGGCTGTTTATTTTCCTCTGGTAATGCAGTGACGTCACGCGGACCAATACATTCCCTCTGGATAGAGAACACTAATTAAACCCATAAATCAGCAGCCTGTCCTTATATTTTCTCCCAATTCTCCTCTCCTCTCGATGTGTCCTCCACAATATACTCAGTTTTGGTAACTCATCCCTCGATATATAGAACAAAGAATGTGGTGTTAGGTGTATATGGGAAGAGTATACGGTGTAATAAACTTATAAATTTCTAAAAATATTTATATTAATTTTAATCTAAGCTGCCTTCAGAGAATTATTCTGTTCAATTTAAATTTTAGTACGATTTAAATGTGTTTTCTTAACTCGTACACACTCCCAACTGCACGGCTCATATATGCCAACAAAGTATAAAATTTACAAAGTGAATAGCGAATGTTTGTATGTGATTACGTTGCATTTTATTGTCTGTTCACGCTCTATCACACTCTACCTTCTGCTGATTAAACCTTAAGTGCAAAGTATTTTTTTCTTTATATTTAAAACGATTCTTGAAGATAGTGTGTACAGATAATTATATAATCAGACCGTGTTAGGCCTTTTTGAAAGAATAAATGAAGATTTGAAGAAGTTTATTCAAAAGTTCTGGTTCCAACCTGAATAGCTTCATATCTTAATTAAAAATATGCAACCACCTTATATAAACCACCTTAACTTGCTTAGCCGAGCTAGGTGGTCTTACATAGAGCTTAATAACTCAATATAATAACTCGGTTGGAGAAGGGGATCTGACTATGAATATATATTTAATTATCAGGATAACTAATGTCTATTAAAGAAACCGATGTTTGGATCGGTTGTTACCATGTTATATACCACCTCAAAAATCTCTACCAAATTTTCTTTCAACTCATCCAAGAGGTGAAAGTAATTTTTACATTTTCTCTCATGACGTTATCTAGCCAGATTCAGCTGCACACAAAGTTCTCGCGCATGCATGTATGTTTAATTAAAAGAAAACGAAACGCCCCCAGCCTCGATGAATAATGGTAAATAAATATTCAGAAGGATTAAAAACGTTTTGAATTCACCGAAATATAACACAAAAAATATATCTTTCGTGAACTAGTCGTCCTTTGCCATTGTGGATGAGATTTAAAAAGTTTAAAGTATTACTGAATCAATCTGCCCCATTATTCATTTTACTGATTTTCGAAAATGTTTATAAAATTTTTAAAATCAAGCTGCTTATAGTTAGTATGCTATTTTTAGTTTCCTTAAAGCAATTCATGAAAACAGTTGCATATAGTAGTCATGAATTGTAATTGAATAACCTCTCACTCTTAAAAATGTAACTTTCATGTCCCTGGTTAGATGGCAAGTAACTGTGTACGTACTTATAATTTCTACATTTTACATTAACGCCCTTGCTACTACAATCGTTTAGAAACAGGTATGATTCGTTACTGAGCTTGTAATAATAAAAAGAATTGTGGAGGATTTTATGTTTGGTCGTAGAAAATCCATATCATGTCTAATTTTTTTTACGAACCCCTTTCGATTATGTTTTTTATTCTTTCTTATCAATCATAAAAATAATTACTAATAACATAAATTTTTAGTCCACCGATTTTCATTCTGTAGAACAACTAAATGTTTTCACCGCCATAGCATAATTATCTCATCTGGAGCAGCTATTGGTATTATTAATATTTTTATTAACATTTATTATTATTTATTAGTTTAGAATTCCCTTTTATGAAAATAAAGTTTTTTTAAAAGTTAGTATATATGTTTCAAGGGAAGCCTGGCTGTCTAGGGCTGAAGCTGTTGGGGCTTCCATCTATTGATCCAATGAGTACTAACAGGGAAAACCGTAGTAATTATTACTAACGCCCCTTCTCATGGTGCATGTTCTGTGCGAAGTAACTAAATTGTTTTGATTATATTAGTTTATTTTAATTATATGAATTGGAAATTAATAAGGAATGCAATACCTTCGGTAATATTAGTCCTAATAGATTTAAATATATTTCTATAGTTCCTCATCATCATCTCACTCTTCCTAAATACTCTCATATTTGTATTATAGCGATTTTACGTTGTTATCCCGAATTTTGAAAAAAGAAAAAAAAAATTTAACAAATCTTTACCGAGAGGTGAGAGGGATGGGGAGGGGGGTTAGAGGTGGTTCCGAAATTTAAATTCTTATTTTTTTTTACTACCATTTCCATTGTGAAAAAAAATATGAGTAAAATGTAATTTTTTAGCATTTATGTTCTTTAAGGTACCTTTAGAAAAAACATACAAAAAAGAAAAGTGTATTTTGAAAGATTTTTAAAAATGTTGCTTCGAGTGTTAGGTGGCCACATATATTTTTAAATATGTAAACAATTTCGGCATTTTATAGAAAGCCTTTTAATTCGTTTTTGGTTTAAATCAGATGAGGTAGGGGTTCAGAGAAAGATCAAAATTTAATATCCCCGTTTTTGTTAAAGTTAGGAAATGCTTTATGGATAATATTAGGTAGAAATATAATTTTTTTAAATTGATGTTTTAAACCTTTTTTTTTTACGATTATCTCTAGAAATGGTAGGCGTTTCCCCCACTCTATCTTCCCGGCCAGTTTTGTGGTCATTACATAGCTCCTGCATGGCTGATTTATTATTATATATGAGAAACACTAACCCCTTGGGATTTTTTCCCAAACTAAGCACAGGTTTTCCCAATGAAACATTTCAGTCATTTATAAACCTGCTTAGTAGACCCCCATTTCTCAGACTTGGCTGTCTAATGTATGACAGGATGTCGTATACTTCTCTCGATTCACAAATGAACAAATTATTGCACTTTTACTTCTTAAACAATAAAAACATTTGTATTTTTACATGGTTTTTACTAAATATATTCGAATAATTACAGTTTTAACGCTTGGCACCCAATTACGTGATGATTTAGGTGATGTTTATCGCCAATAAAAATACATTTGCGTGCGCAGGAGTGAAAAATGATTTTGTAAATTATAGTTATGAGTAATCCTTAGCTAATTTATTAATGTTATATTATTTATTTATTTAATAAAACAAATTTTGGATAGTCAATTTAAGTTGCATTTAAATGCTTTAAGTCAACTGTGATTTCTTTAGGTTTGAAAAAAAAAAAAACAAGCTTTAGAATTAATCTTTACGCCCACTCTTTATGATGCAATTATTATAATTTTAAATACATCTTGAAATAATTATTTTAATACAATATGACGAATTCCATTCCATGTAATTAACAATTACATCTGATGGAGAGTTCTATTTATTCTTTAGTTTTCAGATAAACGCTTTTTTTTTTAAATCTTTTTTTTTAAGTAGCCCACGAACCTCCCACTGTAAATTTTGCATAGGACTCGTAACAGCTTTTCTCCTGCTTCATCCTTGTATCCGTCATTGAATATTGTCCCCATATGTTCCAAAGTATTTGGCTATTTGCTTTGCGAAAATCGTGGGTTGGAGCCTTCCTTTTTTTGGATGCCATTTTCAGAACCTGTAGGTGTAGCTGTTATGTCTCTAAGGTTAGAATAGCAGTCGTACCAGTTTGTTACTTATACATATAAAACCATATATTAAACCCGGGCTTCCAATACATCTTCTCTAAAAAATAATAATTTTTATTTAGCTGGAATGCTATACTTATATTTGTTTATTATTTTTTTATTTTATTTACTTATTTTTTTTACAAGCATCGGTAGCTACTATAAAATTTCTTCCCGATCCGTTCTTAAATAAAGAAGGATTTTTTTAAAATAATACAATACATGAAATCTAAAATGAGTACCCGAATAGGATCAATCATATTTTCATTTTATTTACTTGTACTGATATTGTCGGAGCAGAACAATATCAGTACAAGTAAAGATTGTTCGGAGTGTATGTTGCACAACGAACCAGAGGCACGAGATTGTTCGGAGTGCTGGTTCGTTGTGCATGCGTCAGTGGAGTGTACCACCCAGAGTAAGGCGGACTAAAGGGAGTAGCTCCTAGCAAGCACCATTAGCCCAGAATACAGCCGCCTTATATATAATGTATGTCCTCCATCTTGAGGCATTATAGCGCTCGCGCTAGATCTAACTCAGCCCCGATATAAGTATCTCTCATTTGAGCTTCAAGAAAAAACCACAAAAGTAATATGTTCCGAACTTCTGCTTAGATTTATGAAGTTCTTGTACTTTAAATTTGAATGTCACCCTTCCTTTTTCTAACAGGAATGATCAATCGATGATTTAAAAAAAAAAAAATGTTGATCTTGAACAATGAGTTTTGTTAATTTACACCTGGTAAACAGTTTGAATGAGGGATTAGGAAACACACACTAATTAATCTGGGTAGGATAACAGTCCAACTAGAACGCAATAGTCAATCGGATCGAACAGAGAGGACTATTTCAACAACACAAGAAAGTTTACTGTGCAAATCTAATGAAAACTCAGCTGCAATTTATCATCTTCTACTCCAATGCTTCTGTTTGGCGACTGGATATTGAGTTCTAGAACTTGCAGCTAAATTAATTGTCAAAATGATTTATAAATGCCAGGAAGAACAGTGTAAAATGGTTTTTAATGCTAGTTGTTGTTGAGACAAACTAATATTTCCATACAGGGAGCAATGCAATATTACTGGGAATCTCGGACACCTTTTAGGAAATAATGAAAATTAAATAAAAAATTATTTAATTTCTTAGATAATGATATCTAAATGTTATTTAACTAACTCGTAACTAAATGTGTTCGTACACACACACACACACACACACACACACACACACACACACACACACCCACACACACACACACACACACACACACACACACACACACACACACACACACACACACACACACACACACACACACACACACACACACGCACATACGCACGCACGCACGCACGCGCGCGCACACACACACACGCACACACACTTCTTTCTTAAAAGAAGTTTTCAAGAAAGAATTAACTATTATTATACTATTATTTTGATTTATAGAAAAATATTGAAACATTTCGTAATGAATGACACGCTATGTGTAATTATTCTCTCCGCTTTTAATCTTTGGTTTCATTTACTTCAAAGCTGTACTTTCATATTTCTCGTGAAATATCTGTCACGCAGTAGCCGCGTAAACAAAGCAGACTTCACAAATGTCGTTAAAAATGGATAGAATTATTTATTAATAGGTTAATTTAATCTTGCAAAACGGAGAAGACGGATAAAAGGTAAATATTTATAATCCCCAATCATTTCGTACTCGTCTAAATTACGTGAATCGTATGAATCCTTTAAAAAAATCTTCAATAAATATACCCAAACTTTTATATAGCGTAATCAATACTAGCAGACACTAGGACGCCTGACTGATTTTTTTAAAACCAAAAAACAAAAATTGAAAAATAGAATTCAGATAATATGCTTTTCATTGATCAATATAATTAAGATTTTATCAAAAGTAATTGAATACTGCCCCGATTTCATCTACCTTAAATTTTCATTTTATACTCAACAAAATTATTTGAAGGAGAACTAGTTTTTGGGAAAACGAAAAACATGTAAATAGTAGAGGCCGGATATGTGTAACTTCTTTTACCATTCATAAACTTCCCTAACCATCCCTATCTGAATCAAACGAACTATTAAAAAACCATCATTTAATTTCCCTCCGTTTTCTATAGACTGAAAACTTTTTTTTTTTTAAACCTTTATTTACCTATTATATCTGTTTAAAATAATTTTAAAAAAATAAACAAAAACATTTTGTAATCTGATTACAATGAATAGTAAAAATGACATTCAATGACAATTACATGAGGAGGGAAGGTGACCAATGACACCACTCTCAAATTATTTACAGACTTATGTCCCCAGAAGGTCACGGGGCCATATTCGTTTAAATCGACGGGGAGGGTTGTAGGGGTTAGAGTTGGAGGACAGGGTTTGTGCTAGTGGATTTGGATGGTATGGCAGTTTATTATGGTAAAAGGTGAAGCGGGAAGAAATGAGTTCATAATGAAAAAGAGAGTAGAAACGCGATAAATTTACCACTATTTTAGCAAATCCAGAAATAATTAAGCTATTAAGGTGGTTCTTATGATTTTTTGAAAATTGTTCTAATTTCTCCGACCCAATGTACTAGACGCCTTAAATGTTTTTAATAGATGTTTTTTATTTTTAATGTGTTTTATTAGATTTTTTTTTGTTTTTATTTTTTTTTGGGGGGGGGGGGTTCAGTCAAGGTAAATCCAAAAAAGTTAAAATTTTAAAAATGTGCATTTAAAAAAAATATTTGCCGACTTTCGGTTTACATTCTATGCCATCTTCAAGGCTATCACGAAGACGAATGGTGACGACCTGTCCCTAGGTTGACATTTTCATGGCTCTACACGTGTCTCTGTCTTTCATAGCTTTACTGACCACTGTTTTCAGTTTTCCTAATGAAATTCGGCATGTAATATGAAGGCTATGTTCGTTTTAGAGTTTCATCATAGGAATAGGAGTGAGAAAATACCTGAAATGTAAAGTGTGAGTACAAAATGTTTCTTTTTATGTAGCGGGCAACAACACGAACAAGAAGGAGTATGAGTCAAACTGAATCGTTTATTTTACACTTTATGGTTTAATTAATAGGCATGTTTTTCTAATGAAAACCGCCATATAGCTTCTTAATGAATATCGAAAGTCGTAAGTTCGCTCTGAGCTAATTCGGACGAATAAAAATAGGAGATTGTGGAATACGGAGTGAAAGAGGGGATTTAACGTTATTATTAAAATTATTCACCATTCATCTAAGTGTTGATAAACACATGGCTTTCGGTGAATAATGAAAGAACGAAGAATCACATTGAGTCCCATTTAGGCCAATCACAAATGTATTGGACATAAAAGACAGACCTTTAATATCCTAAGGTGTTGATGCTTCCCGAGACGTTGAAAAACGTTACTTCCGATGAGGAGAAATTTGGAAATGAGGGCAGCTATCAAATATTGGAACGTCTCCGCTTTACTGAAATTGAGCTGATCAGTGGTCGGTATCTCTAGAGGATGTGGCCTGAAAACCATTGAAAAGTATATTCTCCAGTTACTGGAGTACGAGTATCCATTTCTGAACGGGGGTTTTGGGGAGTCTTCCACAAGCTGTGGCGATTACAACATGACGTCTGTTGCATAGTGCCTCCCATTCTTTGTTAGGACACGGATTGCATTCGTCAGTTGACCTCGCTGACCCCACATAGAGCGGATGTCGGCCCACATTATTCTTTTGCTTTAAAGTTAGGTATATCTTCATCTTTAACGTCGCATTTTGCGCTCAAGGTAATTCGCTTGGGATGGGATAATCAGGCGCCTTTGGTTCCTCTTTAGAATTGACCGTAGTAGACTATCAATATAGCATGGCCTAACAGATCGAGCAGGAGAATGAATAAAAGAAATACCGGATGAAATACTACATTCTTAAATAGTAAATAAATTAAATCCAGTCGAATATTAAATTAACAATATCTAGGGTATTATGACTGGATTGAGGCGGAACATGAAAAACAAGTAGCCACTTGATAGAAAAAAGTCACAGACTTGAAGCTGAAGTCCAATGGAATCCTATGTTACATTAGATGTAATTATGGATGGATTTACAAAAACATTAGATGAGTAAACCATAGTTTTTTGGTAGATTGATGTCAGTTGCTCGGATACTTCTGACTTCAACTATATTTTATCCTGCCTCGGAGGGCAAAGATAATGGAAAATCCTCACTAGGATTGAGCCGCCAAGGTTCCACTCGATCTTACAGTTAAGTGAGAAGTTCTATTTTCTAGTAGGGTTTATTACTTGATGTATTACTCAGTGTTGGTAAACCTAAACTGAAATAAAACAAGTGCCAGAAGAACATATTTTAATTAAACTAAGCAAGCTTTTTTTTTAATTAATAATTATCCATTATATTTCTTTTATGATAATTTTATCGAAAAATAAGTGAGTGATTAATTTAAGAGTAAATTAGGTAACTGAGTGTATTTTACATAGGTTAAATATAAGTAATGAGTTCATTAATTCTTAAATGAGAATAATTAAAATTATCGACATGTAAACATAATTTGTTCTCTTCAGCATAAATAGAATCAAGTTACATAACACCAAATGAAATAAATAAAGCTCTTCGCAGTTAATTTATAAAATAAATCCATTTTTATAACCTCTATTGATAATAGTTGGAGGTTCGTTGGCCGTCGAGTATTATGCTGGAGAAATTATTCAAGGCCAGCATCAGAAAAATAAAATACTCAAAAATTAGTTAGTAATTTTTTATTATAGCCGACGTTTCGACATAACTTGTAAGTCATCATCAGATGACGATCTTGTAAGTGCTCGTTGGGATATTTAGAGGGAGAAACGAATTTTGCGGTAATCTGTAGAGCCTGAAGATGGTGTATTGACACCGAAACCGGTCATAATAAGAAAATTATTTGAAATATGGTAGTCTATGTCTCTTTCATCCTAAAGACTTTTAATCGACGAGTTTGAAGAGTGAAAGGGTGTTTATCAATAACGTTTTTTCACATAACACCTTATTGGTATTTCTCTCTCTCCTAAAATGAGAAATACTATTTGTTTTCGGGGTAGAATAATTTGGAGCCATTAATTTTTAATTAAATTTTGCGCTGCTAGAGTCTGCATACATCATACAGAATACAGGTTTTGAAAATAGCTTCTTCGCAAACTTTAAAATTGTCTAGAATTCAAAATGGGTAACCAGATGTTAGCAGATTTCTCTCCAGAAAATGAAATAATTGTAGTTTCTTTTATAATTGTTTTGAAAAATGCTTTATATAAGGAACCTACATGAGAAAACCTTATTGCCCATGGGAAATATTATGTTTTATTATACAATATTTTTAAATGGCTAATACTTTAGCTTAAATATCCGTCACAACATATTTATAATAAATTCAGCTCAGCATTAATTCCCTCCGTTCAACCTGGTCAAGTAGGCTCTTATGTTGACTGTATTAAGATGTAATAAAAAGAGAAACAAATTCTTTTTAATATTTTAGATTATGCCAGTGCAAAAAATAAGCAGATTTGTAATATAAAAATGTGTAGAATAAGTTGCGTTTTTTTCTATTAGCTGAATACTGGATATTAGTTGAACTCAGGACTGTGTTCAGCCTGAACATTTAGGTACACGAGCAAAGGTTACGTGAGTGAAGGCTCGCATTTACTAGGCTTTGAGATGGAAATTGGAACTTATCAGGAGTTTATCCTGAATGATTCCTTTATTTATTTTATTTAATTTATTATTATTATTATACTTCTTGTTCAAAGTTAAATACTCTAATAGGTTTAGAAATAAGATCTCCAAAATACAAGCATTCGTAAAAAATCATTTTAAACTTTTTCAATCGAGTAAACGTGTAAAACTAGAAAAATGTTGAAGACGTTAGCTGGTGTTATAATGTGTGAAAGAATGACACTTCTAAATTCAAGTTTAAAATGAAAAAGTTTTGCATAAATAACTAGGATATGAATTTTAAAGATGTAGTTTATGGATTTTCACTTGAATTATAATGAGCGAAATAAAACAATCTAATGGTCTAGGCTACGAAAAATCGTCCTTTATTTCCAGATGTTTTATTTATTATGTTAGTAATTTTAACTTTTAATTGTATTTGATTTGTAGATACAAATTTTCTTTCTTTTGTTGGACTGTATACCCCTATTCCATTATGCCGAGTGTTGCGAGATCCGTCTTTTTCCAGAATATATTAATGAATTAAATAGGGGCGTATATATTTGGTCGATGAACTTGCTTTAAAAATAGGGGTCGCGTGACGTCCCTCCTACGCACGATCTCTATTAGCCTACATCTTCTGTTGTCTGCGAGTTGCTGCAGTCTAAAGATTATATCAGAAGATTTCTCGTAGAGACTTTTAATTTTATAACCTTTATTTACTTATTGCATTCTGTTAAAAATAAATGAAAACATTTTGTAATTTGACTACAATAGGTAGTAAAAAAAAAAAAAATGACATTGATGAAAGTCATATGAGGAGAGAAGGTGACCAACGACACCACTCTCAAACTATTTACAGACTATGTCCCCAGGATGTCGCGGGGCCATCTTCGTTTGAGTCGACGGGGAGGGTTCTAGGGGGTTGGAGTTGGAAGACAAGGTCTGTGCTAGTGGATTAGGATGGAATGGCAGTTTACTGTGGAAAAGGCTGGAGCGGGAAGAAATGAAGTCTTGAACAAAAGGGATATTAAGATCGTGGTGACGGGATGAATTGGATACATAATAGGGAGCTTTTGCGATTATTCGAAGGGTTTTGGATTGAAAGGACTGGATGTTGAAGGCTTGGCGACACCTCAGATTTCTACTCCGTTAGTCCAGATTGGTCGTAATAAGGTTTTGTAGAGCATCAGTTTTTTTTCAATCGTAAGATTGGATTTCTTATTCATGAGTCTGTTTAGAAGTCCATATCGCCGATTGAGTTTATGGCTTTTAATTTTAGTATGTTCGCCCCATGTAAGTCGTGAGTCAAGATGGAACCCAAAGTAACGAACGGAATTTGTATGTGGTAAAGGAATATTGTTAAATTTCACGATTTCAGGGAAGTCTTTTTTGCGCAGTTGGAAATTAACTTGAACGCATTTTTATTCATTGATTTTTATTCTCCATTTGCCACACCATTGTTTGATTTTTTCGAGGTGATTTTGGAGGTTTTTTAGAAGCAGTTTAGGATCGGATTGGGAGGATAGAATAGCTTTGTCGTCCGCAAATAGAGCTAAGAGGGTACTTGGATGAGTAGGAATGACAGCAGTGTACAGGATGAATAGGATTGGTCCAAGCACACTCACTACCTTGAGGAACTCCAGCTTCCACTTGGTAGAAATCGGAGTAATCTAATCCTTGCCGAACTCTAAAGAAACGGTTGGATAAGGTAATTGTTATTAGGAAGTATGGATTTAAGTTTAAACAGGAAACCGCTGTGCCCAACTCTATAAAATATTTGGAAAACATACAAAAAGCACCTGGGCAGTACTCTTTGCGCTCAAGGGAAGAGGAAATGTAGTCTACGACACGAAACATCTGCTGGACAATAGAATGCTTACGTCGGAAGCCAAACTGATGATTTGGGAGGATATTGTAGGGTTCAGTGGAAGGCATCGTTCGTTTTAACAGAATTTTTTCGAAAACCTTAGAAAATGAAGGAAGGAGACTTATAGGACGGTAGGATGAAGGATTTTGTGGTGGTTTTTCAGGTTTGGGAAATAATATTATGTCGGCATATTTCCAGAGAAATGTGGTGTTTACGTAGAGACTATCATCACACATTGATGATACTCTCTACGTAAACACGGTGACTTGTTGTTACCATGTCGCGATTTACGGAATTCAACACTTCTTTACCAAGTCTCTAGCGTCGACAGTTTTCGTAATAATGGGAACATATTAGCAATTCAGTTTTTTTTTTTTTTTTT
>KZ806987.1:269315-282669 GCA_000696205.2 Oncopeltus fasciatus
TTTTTGCCAAAACTGTTTGACCTAAATTTTAAAATTGTATAATATTTATATCTTATAGAAATTTTCAAAAATCAAATATTGGGAAAGATAATTAGAAATGGAATTTCAAGTGTTGGGCAGGCCCCCCATTTTTTTAAATATAGAAACTAAATTCGCTATTTAGGATTATTGAGAAAATAAGTGCTTAATTTTTTTATAAATATTTATCAGATTATGTAAAATCTTTATTCAATAGAGTTTAAGTAAAGCGGTTGTTTAGAGGAAGACTTATATATGTATTATACATGCATATAATATGTTTGTGTGTGTGTAGTAAAATAGAACAGGCGGGATAAAGAGTGTAGTAACACACAAAAAGGAAAAATTACAGAGAGTAACATTTTCGGAGAGATTTCTCGCCCTTCGTCAGTGAGGAGTGAAGAGAGACTCAGTAAAAGTAAAGCCGCGAGTGTTTTATTTTCTATACACACTTAAATATATATATTTCCGTTACGAAAAGGTTTGAAGAATGCAATGGAAAAATAGCTAGTTAAATGGGCGCTCATAAGTCGGAGATTTGAACGCAACATAATGGAATGATTTCTGAGTCAGGCGTTACCTCACTGACACCTCCACTCTCTTACGTCCTCCGCGCCCTTTCTCTTGCTGATTCAATTCTACACGTTGTTCTTGACATGTGTTCGAAGTATGTCTCCCCTCGTTTTCAACAACCTAAGGATCTGGACGTGTGATGCGCGCGAATGTGTCTTTGTTCCCTCTCCCACAATTTTTAGAGACCCACCTTGGTACCTTGATCATGCGTCTTAAAAGTTTTCGTCCGTTCTTTCCTCTTAAACTTTGTCGAACCTAAAAATATAGTCGTTTTGAATTAAACATAATTATAATTATACAAACACACACACTCACACTATTTCGGAAGGACTATATTTTAGCTTCTCCTAAGTACATCTGTTAAGATCGGTGCAGAATAAAATAATATTCCTTCCGCAGGTTGAAAATAAATATGTGAAATTTGGTATTTTAGTTTTGCTAAAATAGTAGGATTTTGTTATAGAATGAGTTCGGTCGAAAGAGGCGAGGACTTCCTTATATTGATCATTGGAAATATGTATAGGTTGGTGTATAATGCTCTAATATGTTTCAACATTTGTAGTTGTAAATAATAATATAGGTAATTAAGTAATCGCAATATCTTAGGTTGTACAAGTTTCTTGAAAAAATCTATAATTCATAATCGTTGAAAAATCTCACGTGTTTAAGTTCAAATTAGGCGTAATTATCAATTTTTTTTAAATCCTCTTGAAACTTGAAAAATTTGCTTATATTGTACCCCCCCCCCTCCCAGGGACTTAGTATTTTATTTTTGCAGAAAAATCAGATCAAAACATTTAGTTAAAAAGTTTCTACACGAAATTTAGTGGGTAAAACTAACATGTTTATAAAGGTTTCGGGAATTTTTTTTTGTGTGTGTGGAATTAGTTCTTTATTTTGCACATTATCGATTATTGTAATATCCTCCTTAAGTTTAATTTCCTTTGTGATGTGACGTCTGAAACGTTTGTAAGTTCCTCTTCACAGCTTCTGCATATGATGATATAGAAAATTATCAAATTAAATTGGTTAGATTACAAAAATTATAAATATATGTTTATATCTGCATATGCTCTAGGATCCACAATTTTATATATGATAAGAGCCGATAAGATCTTAATTTATCCTAAGCATGGACGAAAATGTTTTTAACATCTATGGTATTACCTATTAGTTCTAGTTTCCTGGCAAAATAACCAAGTTTTAGGTCCTAAGAGAAATAAGACAAAACGAGTAATATGAGAGAGAATATTAGACGGCACCATCTTGAGAAGTGGTATGAAGCACCTTCATTTATTTATTATCGGCTGTGTTAGCCGAAAATAATTAACTAGAAAACTACTAAATATTGATTGCATCACTGGCTATCACTGCCTCAGTGAGGTGTGAAACATAATTTATGAATATCATTTTTAAGAATCGATAAGTATAGACAGAGGAGGTTTAATTAATGTATAATTAATATAGGTAGGTTTATATGATATATATACTACTTATAGTAACTTATAACTTAGTACATGTATTCTTGTCCAATTTTTTCCCAATATTTCGAAATTGACTGTGTTATAGATGTTTTTGGTGAGTACCAATGATTTTAGTTTTCAATTCCTTTGAGAGTGGTGTCAGTGGTCACCTTATCTCATGTGATTGATATTTTATGTCTTTTTTTTTTCTTTAATTCATTGTGGTGATCAAATTACAAAATGTTTTAATTCAACAGAATGTAATAAATAAATAAAAGTAAAAAAAAAAAAAAAAAGTTTTCTATTCCATTCACGTTGCATTCGGAATCCATTATTTATTTATTGTTGAAATAAATAGTGTGTTTTTTACTTATTGAATGGTAAGCTTAAACAGATAATCCTTCATTAAAAAAATACATTTTTTTATTTGTGTTTTTTTGGATCTATCTCGACCGAACCCCAACTAAAATCATCTTAGGGTAAGCTTAAACTTTTTCTTAGGAGCGTTGCAATTAGTTTTGTGTTGTCAAGTTCGGTTTTTATTTTTGACGATTACCTGAATAACTTGTATACCTTAAGCCTTACACTACTTTTTTCATAGGCGATAGATGACATTAACGCCACAACCTTAGCTAATTATTTAACAAGTAAACGATATACTTTCGATTACAGTAGTACCAAAAGTAGTGTCCGACTTGAATAAAATATAAAATAAAAAAAAAAGTTCCTTTATGGCGAGCAGTAGGGCAAAGTAAGAACGATACTCGCGACTGAAGACTAGGAGGTGCCATTATGGCCGGAGGGTAATTTTAATGGGCTGAAAGCACGAAGTGCTGAACATTAAGCACGTCAACTTCTCTCAGGCTTAGAGCACATTCCCAGCTAACTGTATAATGAGTGAAAATATACATTTGTGCAACGTCGTATATATGTGAAACTAACGAAGAAAACTCGAGCAAGTACTTACATACATTCAAGTATTTACATACATGAATTTATTAAACCAAAACGATATCTTCAAAACTATATTGATCCTACCACGTAAATGTCGAAGAAAAAGCCTCATTCATATTTGTGTGTTTGTTTATTTTATTTAAGATCTTGTTTCTTTGTTAAAGAACGAAACCGAGCAAGGTGTGGAATGGGGTTTAGGAAGGGGTGGGGTAAAAAATGGGTTTTAGGGAAAATTTTACTCCTTGTGATTTTTTCTTTGTGTGTACTGCACTCTCTATCCCACCTGTTTCATCGATTACTATGTGTGTGTGTGTGGGGGGGGGGTGCGTGTAATATTTATTTATTTAAGAACTACTTAAAACTTTATCCCTATTTTGTCCTGTAGTAGCGCGTGGACATATGCATTTTTGTACTAACGCTATTTTTAGCGTCTCCAGTGCATTATGGTCAGGAGATTCATCAGAGAATTCCTGCTTCATGACGTTTTGTCCTGCTTGAGAGTGATGAGAAATGGAACAAGAACTGTCTCTCCTCTACTCCATGTCATTATCCCCTGTTCGTGGGAAAGTGACTCAGGGCCAGGTATATTTGCAGGCGGTGACCTCACTCCCACCTCTCTGATTCCTAACCACTTCTTCCTTCTGCCATTCTCCTCTGCTATTTCCCTTAAGTCCCGCATGTTCAAACAAATATATTCACATACTTATTCGGCAAAAATTGAATCAACGTTATTGCTGTGACGCGACTTGAACAGATCTTTACCGATGCTACGTATGGCCAAGTTAAAAATATGGTAAGTTTCAAATTGTGCGCGTGCTTTTGACTCTATAAATATTCAATGTCTCTATGCTCTCCATCTTTCGCAATTTTCAAAATAAGGAAACTTAGTAAATTAAAATTTCATTTTGCCAACTTCAGATGAGTTCGTTAATAGCTGAAATTTTCATGTAGAGACGGTATTAGAAAATGATTTTTACTTTTACACTAAAGTATTTTTAATAATTTAATTCATTATTAAATCAATGTACTCACCCGTCTGCTAAATCATTCAAGTTGAAGATGTCTACTTCGACAATGACTTTGGTTTTTTTTATAAACGAAATATTGAACAGTGATTCCTTTTTTGTTTTTGTACCCAAATGAGCGACTGTATTCAGATAGCCACCATATACACACTCGTAACACTGTGTAAGATCTAATTTCTGGGTAATAATCTGCTTGAAGAGGTGTCCACGATGTGAACATTTGCGTTTCTTTATTTATTCATTCATATGTAACATAATAATATGTTCAATTCTAATAGAAGAAGATAAAAATCTATCATGCTGGAGCCATCTTACCTAAAGAAGTTCTATGTGTCAATAATGATGAACTAACCATAATGCACTGGAGACGCTAAAAATAGCGTTTGTACAAAATTGCATATGTCTATAATTATATAATGTGACAATAGTGTAATATTTGTAAAAATATTAATTAATATTACAACCCAGGGAGAGTAATGAATGTGAAAGGTAAGATCATGAACAATAGTTCTATTATGTTCGAGAGATAAGAAGTTCTCAACCTTCGTAATTACTTCCTTAAATATCTCAATAAGCTTTTCTTATCTTCGTTTTTTTAAATTCATTTTTGCCTCTATTACATTGTATAATATATATTTTTAGAGAGATAATCTCCCTTTCAAGATAGTCAGATTAAAGACAATAATTGAAGTAAATAAAAGCCGGAGGGAGAAGATTCGTTAGAAACGTGTAAGTCATAGACTCTGAGCAGATAAATGGGAAAGGAATTAGGACCAAGCAAATGAGGGGACCAGGGTGAGTAACTATTTCAAAGAACACCACGAGCTCTTTCTGTCTCAAAATATATAGTAATAGTCAGTATGCAGAAAATGTATTCTACTGTCCGCCTCATTGATAGAATTAGGCTCTGGATCTATTTATATGCACCGATTCTAAAATGCACTTCGTATAGATAGAAAGGCACAGGACCAAGGACAGAAGTTTAATTAAAAGCTGGTATCCTGGTGGTCATCCACGTACTTCCATCAGAGATCCATTTATGCCGAACTATATAAAATTCAAAATAATTAATGCAAGAGAATAGAATAAGAAATCTATCTGTCCCAGCCAGGATTCGAACCTGGATCTCCTGCTTTCCGGGCCTTTATGATACCACTAGTGGTAAAATTTAATTGGGATAATACACAACAACAAAATTAATATTTATATATAAAATTCCATCTTTTCAGTTTAATTATATGGCATTTATATTCTGCTCAAAAGGAGACTCCTCTCAGTAGAAAAGTCAGAAGCTGCGACAATATAGCGTTAAAATTATAGTATTAATGTGATTTAAGTTTCTGTCCTGGTTTCTGAACCTTTATTTAAATGTGCACGTATTAAATAAGACACATGAAAACTTTTTTTTTCTTCTAAGAACTCAATGGAGTAATTTTAGTCGTTCTTTTTATGAATGTCCTAAATACTCTATTTAGTATTTATTTATTCATTTAGTACAGCCATATGAAACAAAAATGCCAAAGCCAGTACAGTTATAACGAAATTCAATTCAAATAAATTATTCAAAAAAGAAAAAAAAACAAAAAAAAAACAGATAACACAAATATGAAGATAAATACAAATTTATTTGCTTAAAATGTAGCAAAAAAGGTTTTTGGTATCCCCAATATATTAAAATAAATTAAAAAAAAATCTCATCCCAAATGAGAAAACTTTCTTCTTCCTTTTGGTTTTTTTAATATTATTTTTAAGAAGAAAAAAAAATTCTGTCATAACGAACTTGAAGGGACATCCAGTCAAGAACGAGTTTCATTTTTTCTCGTAACGGCAAATTCTGGCTAAAGTGATTTTATTTTCTATGTGAAAAACCGCCATTCAGGCGTTTTTGAATTTTGCGTCATGAGTATCATCACATCTTAATGGGCTTTTGAACGCACTTATGTGCGAACACACACCAAAGAGGTTCCTCAAAGTCTGTCACGTGAGAGTTTTTAAACCACACAGATTTTCTACTAAGTAAGTGCTGCTTTCATCCTACAAGATGACGAGTGGAATGAGTATAAAATGTGGCATCACTAAGGACAGCTTATATTATAATATATGTTAATAATAATTTAGGACAGCTATATAATATGATTTTAGTTGGGGTTCGGTCAAGGTAGATCCAAAAAACACAAATTTAAAAAATGTATTTTTTAATAAAGGATTATCTGCCAACGTCAGGGCTGTAGAAATAGAATGTCATGAGAATACAATAATAATTGAAATTAGTATAATAGAGAATTGCAATAATATAATGTGATATCAAGAGTATGGATGTAGAAAGCTATGTAAGAAAATTTAAAGTTTATGAAAAACAATTTGAAAAAGAACCAATTTGCAAAAAACATGCAAACAAACAGCTTATTGACAAGAAAAAAATTGAAATATCATTAAAGCAGTAATTTGCCACACCAACCTATCATGAAGATGAGAGAGGACGTCCTGTCCCTAAGTTCACATTTCCATGACTAAATTATATAAATTTTACTTTTACACTAAGTGAGAGGTAAAAGGAGTGGGGGTAGCAGGTACAAGGCGGAAGGTGTAAATGGAAAGCGGCCTGTTACAAGAGAGGGCAATAAAAAGGACAAAGGAAATAAAGGAAGGGTATTATTGGGAATAAGTGACTTTGAAACTGGGAAAAATGTTTGACAGGTTTATTGAGACGAAGGGCTGATGGTTTTAGAATGTTGAAAATGTTAGAATAAGTTGAGGAAATTTGTTCTATGTCCGTTCTGTCGTTAACTGGATAGTGTTGTAAGTTGATGTGAACGGTTTCAGACAAAAGACGTTTGTGTTGATAGTGTTCAGTGGAAGGAATGGTTAAGCTCTCGAATTCAAATGTGTGTTCTTCATGAAAAACATGTTTAGTGAGGGCAGTTTTTATTAGTTTATTCTTTATGTCATTTTTATGGTTATTAATTCTGCGGGAAATCGGGTTTTTTGTTTGTCCAATGTAAGAACCTTGGCAATTCGGTGTGGAACAGGGAATTTTGTAGATGACATTAGTTCTGTTAGGAAGGGGGATGGGGTCTTTGAGGATGGTGTAAATAGATTTTAACTTGTTGTTGGTTTGTATAATGTGTGTGTGTATAAATCAATTCTGCTGTATTTATAGTAGAAAACAACGTTTCGGAAGAATATCCTTAGGATACGTGGGACATGTAGTTTGGAGGGAAAATACTGAAAATTGTACCTATAATATATTCTGAACTGGTTTTGCTCTATTTCTTATATTCTTTGCTGTACACACTAGTTGGACTTCACCGAGCATTTTCCTCGCAGAAATAGCGTTTTTCTCTGTTACCGACTTTCTCTGTCAGCGTCCTACAGAGTGAAAACCATTCTTTTCTTTCAGATTCTCCGTTCCATCTGAATGTAATTGTACGACGGGGATAATCATTTTTCAATACAATTTCTTTTAAGCAGTGATCTTTAACCACTTTAAGAAACTATCTTTACTTACCTACGTGACTACGATGCCATAGTAAGCACATTAATTTGCCCCTGCTATGAACATTTTAGCTGAGCACAGAGACGTGTTACTGACGTGAATGAGTCTCTTTGTGCTGTAACTAGCAGCCTTCTAGATCTTTCTGTATAGTCATATTCCATAACTTTTGTTTTGTACGTTTTGTACATTTTAGATAGCACCTTTATTTTGTTATTGTTTTTATTTTGCGTTATTTTTTAACTGCATTTTATTTAACAAATATATTTTTAACTGATTTTTTCTGATTAAATTTCTTCTATGCCGTACCTATCAATTCAAGGATATAGAAGTAAAACCAGCAAGATAAGTAATTCCTTCTTTAAAAAGCAAAAGGTCTTTTTTCATTTGTTTTTTAAGTCTCCTTTCTAGTTTTTATTAACTTAACTAATCCTAACTATTTTTTTTCTCTCACACATAATCAATTATGTCAATTTTTCGCCATTCTAGTAGCCTGAAATCAAATTTAAGCTTAGATTGGCTACCTCAACTCACGTTGGCCATTCTAGAATTAAGTGTCAAATTTACTATCGTAAAGTCATGAAGAACCATTCACGGATCATGTACTTTTGATTAGGATTAGGATCAGGTTAAAGGGCGATCAACATCATGATTAGTTCGCCCTGGCTGTTGGGTTAACATGTACTTTTGATTTTTTACGTGTAGATCTTTTGTCAGGAACTTCTAATTGATTATCATCCAGGCAGTCTTTTACCCAGCAACTTATATAATTTTCTTCTTGTTGAATTTCTTATATATAGGTAACTTATAACTAAATTGAAGAAGAATATTCTGTGTTAAGCGTCCGTATTTTAGATCCTGTGCTAATACATTTTTTCCAAAGTGGAAGATTAATACTGGAATCTTTTAATAGTGTATCGAACTAAAATTGTTTTATAATTTTTTTCATTTAAGTTGTGAATTTTAGTCCCACGTTAATTTTAAACAATTAATGCAAGGGAATAGAATAAAAATGTAAACTGTCTCAGCCAGGACTCGAACCTAGATTTCCTGCTATCCGGAGCATTCTTGCCCAGGTTCGAGTTCTGGCTTAGGCTAATTAATATTAATTGTTTAAAACTGTTTTAGTCTTGGGGTTAAATTGTAGGGAGTGAAGTGCTCCAGGAGGTGGCCTGATAAATAGATGAGACGATCGACAGAGAAAGCTGGGTAAATATTTGATGAGATGCCTAATAGTTTTGAGGGATTTAATGGTTGCACTTCCCGTTTCACCACCGAAAGATATTTCTCTTTTCTTTTGTCTTCACTTTTCTATGGATGCATTATTATTGTCTTGCTATTTAAATGTTTCCCTCTTTAATTTATTCTAAAATGAGCAGTAGCAATAATAGTTAACGGATATAAATGTATTTAGGCGTGTTAAATTCCCAACTCATGCGTATAAATTCAGATGTTCTATAAATGTATGGAGGAAATTTTTTTATCTTAATTATTTATTTCTGATAATAAACATTTATATTTGTTTTTTACATCTATTGTACTACTAACATGCTTGAGCCCCAATACGTATGTAGAATACAATTTAAAAAAAAAACACAAAAAAAGTATAAAAATGATTTTTTCAATGAGATTTTATTAAAGTTGTTAAAGAAAAAGTATTAAAGTTTAAATGGATATTACAAAAATTATTTATTTATAAAAAATCATTCAGGTCGATAACAGGTATTTTTTTTTTGTGTTAATTTATTATTTAGGATAAACGGAAGAAACGACGAAGCTAAAATTGGTAATCATTTAGTTATGACGTAACGAATCATCAATATGACGTAATTTATTTGTCAGATTTCTATCCATGATGGCGAAAGAGAAGAAAAACGAAATTTCGTTTTAACAGCATTATAGCAACATAATAAACAGTGTGTAAGTTGCTTAAGTTTTTGTCTATCAAATTCTCAATGTTCTCGCAATAATGTGTGTTGGTAAAGGTATAGATAGATCTTAATGGTTTATTGTGTAAGTTCAAGTGTATATTCCCAAGTACCATCTACCTAATACTCAAATCTTACCTTTCTAACCGTTTCTTTAGGGTCCGGCAAGGATCAGATTAGTCCGAACACTTTCCTGTGAAATCGGGCGTTTCACAGGGCAGTGTGCTGGGACCCATCCTGTACACTGCGGACGTACCCACACATCCTAAAACCCTTCTGCCCCTTTTATCTGATGACAAAGCGATCCTCTCTTCCCATCCTGTTTCCAAAACCGCTTCTAACATTTTACAAAACCACCTTTATGCTATTCAGCAGTGGTGCAGTAAATGGAGAATTAAAATAAATGAGTCCGAATGCGTACAAGTTAATTTTCAACTAAGAAAAGATTCTCTTGATAATGTTACATACAATAACGTCCCTATACCTCCCTCTGATTCAGTCCGTTACCATGGGTTCCACCATGACTTAACTGGGGCGAACATATTAAGCCTAAACGACAAGAACTCAACAGACGTTACGGACCCTTATACAGACTTATAAGCAGTCGTTCACAGCTCATAACAGAGAACAAACTGACTTTGTACGTGGCAAAACTAGACCGATTTGTACATGTGGTACCGAACTCTGGGGTTCCAGACCTTATCTCTACCCGCTTTATATTTTTCCACAGCAAGCTTTCATTTCATACTAATCCTTATGCCCAATCCCTACAATCGGTCTCCGATCCTTACAAGCTACCCTTCGACTAAAACGAAATGGCCTCGTGACCTCATAGGGCTTGGTGCCTAAATGTATTTATTATGGGAGTGGGGTTTATGGGCCCCTTCTTCCTGCAAAGGGAAATTTAATTTATTTTTTGTATATATGCATTTTAATTTTAAGCCATCAAATCACAAAATATTATATTAGTAGAATGTAATGAAGATTTTTTTTTTAAATAATTTTTAGTGCAAGGGAACAGAATAAAAAATCTAACTGTCCCAGCCAGGAAATGCACCGGCCCGGATAGCAGGGGATCCAGGTTCGTGTCCTGGCTGGGACAGTTAGATTTTTTATTCTGTTCCCTTGCACTAAAAATTATCTAANAAGCAGCTTAAAAAGTTATAAAGTTATCTTTCAGGCGGTAGAGCTTATCAGAATTTATCCTTTCTCACTAAACAAATATACATTTTACTTTAAGTTTTGTTTCAGTTAGTTGTTACTCAAATAGTCAACTTTCATTTCTTTAGTTTTTTTTTATTTATTTTTCCAATCTATAAAATTTCAAATTATTAAGTCACATTACTTAAATATAAAATAATTTTAGTTATGAAATAATTTATACTGCTTTCATTTTCAGTAATTTTGTATTTTATTTTATGCCCTTTATAAATGATAATAAATATTTAAAAAGAGCAGTAGGAGCTATGTATATATTCCTCAGGTATTTTTTTTTTGTATCACATCAACAAATTCTCTAGTTATATTTAGCTGGGAGTGAGAGGAAACCTGATCCGTAAATACATTGTATGAATATATAATATACAATTTTATGTAAATTTATTTTATAAATATTCAAATCTGTATATTTTTTTTTCATCATTATAAACTAAATAAATATGCCCACCTCATGAAGAAACGTAAAAAATTAAAACAACTTTATTATATTAAAATTTGAATTTTGGTAAGATTAACATTTCTTTTGATCCTCCAGTTCTATTGATTCAATTTTTTCAATAATGAACCAAGCCTTTCCTTCAGTATTTTAAAGCTGCTTGCGGAGTTTCATTTGAAAAATAAAAAAACTGTCCTACAGAGCATAAATGCACACACTCAAACTCAAACCTATAAATTTTCCTAATAATAATTTTTTTGTGCTCATTTGATAGGATCGATAAATATTTTCTAAAAAATGTAAAAAAATCTATCATTTGGACTACTCAATAGCTTTATTTCTTCAGAATTCGTTAACAGTCAAATAGTTTAACGAAATAAAAGAAATGTTTTATACCCAGATAGGCTCCAGCATTGGTATACCAATTGATATTGAAAGTACCAATGATAATAAAGCGCATATTTTTGTACACATACTGATTGTTCATTAATTTGTATGAAGCTTTTATTTCAAAAGCAATCTTCTTCAGTTCTTATTACTATAAAATTAACAGCATTCCTCCTCCAGTTTGACTCTGTTAAGATCTTGCCATTTTTTTTAAATGCTCAGGCAGTTTTAATTACCTTATCTCCCTAGACAATGAAATGCCAGATTAATCTACAATATTGGTGTTGTTCATTTTATGGACAAGCTGGAGAAAGAAATATTTTTTACTCATCTATTTCACTATTCTATTTAATGTGCAAACAAGAACCTTAAGAGGTTATTTGTGTTGGTGACTGGTTAGTATTAAAACCATCGATTACTTTTGTATCACAACTAATTAAGATATTAAAATAATACAAATTAAAAACTGAAAAGAAATAATTCATTTTACAAAAATTGAAAGTTATGTTGCACATTCCTCTGTAAGGTTTCTAATTTAATGTGAACCAGATCAAACATATTTGCAATACTCTAAATTGGGTATTCAAGTTGTAACTTACTAAAGCAGCTTAAAAAGTTATAAAGTTATCTTTCAGGCGGTAGAGCTTATCAGAATTTATCCTTTCTCACTAAACAAATATACATTTTACTTTAAGTTTTGTTTCAGTTAGTTGTTACTCAAATAGTCAACTTTCATTTCTTTAGTTTTTTTTTATTTATTTTTCCAATCTATAAAATTTCAAATTATTAAGTCACATTACTTAAATATAAAATAATTTTAGTTATGAAATAATTTATACTGCTTTCATTTTCAGTAATTTTGTATTTTATTTTATGCCCTTTATAAATGATAATAAATATTTAAAAAGAGCAGTAGGAGCTATGTATATATTCCTCTAATAAAGAAACATTAGTAAATGAAGTCAAGATAAAAAACGTAATTTGATACTAAATTCATTATTAAAAGAAATTATGATTTAAATAAATTTTTGAGTTTTTTTTTTTTTTTTATCCTTTTCCTTTGGAGGCCTAATGAAATGGATATTTTAATTGTCAAACATTTTGGTTCATGATTCTGTGTTTTTATGTATTATTCTGTGTTTTTATGTATAGTTTTTAGAAAATAATTTGTGTGGATGATTTGAAATAATATAAAGCCATAGGGATTTTTTCACAGCATAATATTAGCAGTCTTCAATATATGTGACCCTCCATTAAAAGAGACAAGTCTTTATGATACGTTCGTGTTTAATCTTCTTATCTTAATTGCTTGCATCTGCTGAGCCCCAGATCTTATCCTTCTTCTGCGCCTTTCCTCGCAGCACCACATATTTTATTTCTCATTTTGGTTCTGTTTTTTTTTTTCTTGTATAAGTTACTAAGTAGATTCCACCTCTCCATTGGTTTCAGAAAAAAAACTAAAAATTTAGATTCTTTTAAAGTCTGAGCTCTAAAATTTGATAGTTACAAGTTTTCAATTCCCCGCTTTATTAATTTAATGGAGAAAAAGTAATGGAGTATTAAAACGAGCCGTAAGTCGATATTTCCCCTACAGAACTGAAACTGAACTGTTTCCAGTTTATTACTTATTTCTACGAAAATGTAAAACACTTGAAACAAGGAAAAAAAAGTAATTATATAAATATTGCAAACTGTATATAAGTTATTTTAAACTTTAATTCCATTTAGAATCGGTTATTTACGTTTCTTTTTCTTTAGAACTTATTTTTGTTATAATGTTTGCGCATAGGCGTGCGGGATTCCACTATTTACTATAATTTATATATATATATATATATATATATATATATATATATATA
>KZ806987.1:301160-350616 GCA_000696205.2 Oncopeltus fasciatus
AAATCACCATATTAGTTATATTAAAATGAAACTCCCAACACTTTTTATGAAGCCCCCAAGATTTATAAGGTTTATTTTATTTTAACATTCATTTTTCACTTTGTAGTTATGTAAATTTTATCTTTCAATTGGAAGATAAATAAATATACAAGGTTGAAAATTGAGCATTTCTATTCTAAGCCAACATTTTGATTTCCATGTTAGCCGTATTTAGGATTATTACATTCACGAGAAAAACCACTAAAAATTAAATATCAATATGTTTCATTCAAAATAGTAATAATATTATATTAATAGTATAAATATTCTTACATAATTCTTAATTTGAAAAATACTATATCTATTTTTTTTTTAAATTTATCTAAATAGTATATAGTGACTTCTTTCTTTGCTTTTGATTAACCATTGAGGAGTCACTGGATATACCATTACCAATGTCCTGTACCAATGTACTGATTCAGGCAGTGACACCTTCTGAGGTGAAGTACATTATTAACCATCTGCCTAAGCTCATAGCACCCGGCTAAAATGGCTAAAATCCATGACTTAACATTTGAATTGTTGGATCATCCAAATATAGTGGAAATTCACTATATTTGGCTCTTAGAGACTTCCATCTGTTTCCAGACCTAAAAAAATTCATGTGTGGAAAGCATTTTTCATCAAATGATAAGGTCATGAAAGCTGTGGAAGTGTATTTCTCAGCCCTTTCAGATTTACGCTTCAGGAATTGAATTCACCAATTTTAATACATTGGACAAGCGTATTGATGTTCTGGGAGACTATACTGAATAATAAAGTGTATTTCAAACCATAAAACTGTGTTTTTTTCTTATCGAATAAGCAAAACTTGTTGAACAACTTAGGATTTACCTTTTGTTAGTGTTCTGCTTAGTTTTTATACAAATATTTATTGTCCCATTCATTTCATTATATTATATAACATGTAAAAAACAATTCAAATTTTAAAAAATATTCTAGTTTTTTAGTTCATTTGTCCAGGAATGTGAATTTATATTTCCTTTACATTCTTCTAACTCCATTATTACTTAAGGGGAGTAGGGAGTATATTATATTAAACACCTTAAAAATACATTATTTTGAATCTTACATTTATTTATAAATATTTTGGAACAGGAGCTTTAATTTAAAATTATAACTTAATAAACATTGTGAGTTCTTCAATTAATGTTCTGTGGGTTATATACTTATTTATTTATAAAGGAATGTTCTTTGACTTTTCTGATTTCTTATTACATTTCTATATTTTTGTGTGTCTGCACGTACGTGTATGTGCATGTGTGAGGAAAACTGATATTTCATAATATAGTAATGGAAGTTTGTTATAAATTTTCTTAGGATTTCATAATTTGATATTTTATCTACCACAATACTTTTTAGTGTATTTTGATAATTAAACATAATAAACTTAAATGTGACCTTTATATCAATAGAGCTTGATAATTGGTTAATAAAGAGTTTAGCATAAATCTAAATAAATTAAGTAAATTTTTCAGAATATGAAATAAAAGCATTGTTTAATTTTGCAATGCACATTTAATTTATTTCTTTAATTTTTGTACTACAATAATTTTAATTACTCTTAAATTATATAAATGAGTTATGCTAAATAACTTTTGCCTTAAGCTTACCTTAAATTTTATTAAATAGGTGTAAATAAGCATTGTCTATGCTGTTCATTTGTTTAGTATCATTGTAAAAAAATTATGTTTTATTATTATTATTATTTTCCTTAGTTTATTAATGTAAATATAGAGGTTTTCGCATAATTAGAAAGATTAAAAATTTAAAAACTAACACTTTATTTAGGATTGGATTGTTTATTATTATTATTATTATAAGTAGGGTTTTGGCTTAGGTTTAGATCAACCTCTTGTCAAGTCTTCACAAAGTCCTAATTGCCACAGAGAAAGCTGAGGCTCTTAACTAAGCTCAAAAGGATTCTGAGATTATTATGTTGCTCTGCAACCCCATTAGGCCTTACTATTGCTTGGCCGAAGATTTTGGGCTTTTGAATGGTTTATGATGGGATAATTATCTATTCCAATAGTACTTTTAAAAATAACTTTTATTACAACATAACTAAGACACTGACACAAAGGTTACAATCGATGGTTATGAAGAGCTTATAAATATTAAATTACAAACATTACATTGTTACTCAACACTCCCCCACAGTGGTGTTTCTCACTAATAAATATACTCTCTAAAAAATCACAAAATAAATTATTCTATCTATAACCTAATTTTTATTACATCTATAAAGATACTTTAAACTGTTACAAAATAAATTCAGAATAATAAGCTGACCATAATATTTAAAATCTGAACAGAGAGATTTTTGAGAGAAACAAATATCAAAAATATTAAGTTTCACAGGTTTCATTAACCCATCATACTTGTTTTTGTGTTTGAACATACTTGACAGATATATTATTATTGTCCATTATTATTTTCCATTTGATGTTTGACATAATTGTAATTAATATCCAAATGTTTTACCTTTTCCTGATCAAGATTATTAACAATTTTAATTGTACTTTGATTATCATCATATAAACTAATACAATCAAAATTTAGGTCACAAAAAAACTTTTTTTTAGAAACATGGCTATCTCAGAAGCATGGCATAAAAAATTAGCTCTGCTTCAACAGAACTGAGCCATTACACTATTCTTTTTTGTTTTCCAAGTTTGAAGTACTTGAAAAACTAACCCAGAAGTAGATTTTTTATCTGAGTCTCTGGCAAAGACTGAGTCGGCAAAACCAATTAATACTCGCAGTCCTATAATATTTCAATTCGAAGTTTAAACTTTCTTCTACATACCTAGGCACCTTTTTTTTTAGCTATCCATAAATTTTCAGATGGCTTATCTTGGTATCTACTTAAATAGGACAGACAAAAAGTCAAGTCTGGACATGAACCAGGATGCATGACCCATTACATAACTGACACAATCTCTTATTAGAGAGAATAAAAATTAATAAATTCGCCCTTACACCTAAAATTATTATCCATAGAGATACCAACAGAGTGACAATCTAACAAATGTTTTTTGGAACTGATTTCAAATAATCTGCTTTATCTATGTACAACAAATCACCAACTTTTTCAATGCAGATACCTAAGTATTTCAATCTGTCACATCCCAGATCTTTCATTCTTAAGTTATAACTCAAAATTTCATCTTTGCACATCTGCAGCACCATTTGCAGACGACATATCCATCTCACATACAAGGATCACTTATTCTACAAGAACATCTACGGGAAGAGTGTATCCTCTGGAAGGTACAGCTCAAGTAACAACACAACACATTCCCCCCAATCTACATTAACAATCAGCGGATTCCACAAGTCACTACTGTATGCTACTTAGGTTTTACTCTTGACAGGATTAGGTTTTAACTTACAGTCTAATAAAATACACAAAATTACATAGTTTAAATTAAGTGCCAGCCATCCTAAAAAATTACAAAATTGCCTACCAGGCCAACCTAAACCAGATTAAGGCTTGGTTATGTTGTTATTTTATACTTTCATATATTATAGCCAACTTCCATTATTTATCTTAAACTTCTTAAGGTGAGTCAGAGAAGATGTATTTCTTAGTATGGATTTTGTTATAAAAATTAATTGTTCTATGGGGCCTGTAATATAAATATATTGATCATTACTTTCCAGTGGGATATTTAAATTTGATTTATTACTATTATTTTCTTTATTCTGCTTTTTATTCAAGCTATTTGGCACTCTTTTTGTCTTTGCTCAGATTTTCATCACATTAATTTTCACTAACTTATAATATCTTTGTAGTAGAGTTAACATGCTATGTTAAAATTCATTTCTAATATGGGGATTTAAGTTTTAATTGGTTGCATGCAAAATTAAAATTTAGAATATTTATTGCTTTTAATGGATTAAAGATTTCATATTTAACACCTTCACTTCAGCTATATATTAATAAAATATATTATGTAAGAGCTGAAAAATTGTGTTAGATATGAAAAATATTTACTAACCTTTTGGATGTTTTTTCTGCCTTCCATTTGCGGCCTGTCCCACTAGGGAGAAATGATCGACCGTATAGAATACCATGTGGAACATGCTGTGGACTACGTACAGACTGCAACCCAAGATACAAAGAAAGCACTCAAATATCAAAGCAAAGCACGCCGGGTGAGTCACTCCCGCACGGCTGCTGATGTTTTTGTGTTTAGTGGGTCTTAAAGTCGCTGTAGCGGCATTTGTGCTATTTATGTTTTGTACATATACAGACTATTTATTTTTTAATATTTTTTTGTCTTTCACAGTATACAATTTATTTAATTTTATTATCTTTTTTTTTTTTCTCTCTCACCTTCTACCTCCTCTTTATTGTCTGTTCTATTATTAATAACACACTTTATTTCTCATGGTTTCATTGTTTTATAAATTAATCTTTAATTGGGTTTTTTTCATTATACATACATGAATAATATATATGTACATTATTTTTGCTGGCATTTATTATTAATGGTATACATCTATAATAATATTTTGGTGTGGTGTGTGCGCTTGCGGTGTTTTTGCTTGTTTTCTCTCTTTCTCTGTCTCTCTTTTTTCTTTCTTCCTCTCCTCCTTTCCTCTCCACACCTACAACAGGGAGAGCTCGTGGACAGTATAGAATACAACGTCACCATGTCTGTGGATGCAGTACTGCAGGGAAAGGGTGATCTTCTTCTTGCCGACGAATACCAGACCAAGGCTAGAAAGGTAGGAGAATCTCTCATTATTCACTCACATTCTTTTCTATCCATTTTACTCTTTACAGTCTCATTCTAAGGTTTTATTTAATTTTTTTTTTTCATTCTATTGTATTTCTGGTTCCAAGAGTCATGAATTTGAACTAATGAGGTTTTATTTTTTGTTATTAGCATTTTAAAGTCTCTATGCCAAAATACTTCTATACTTAATTAAACAAATCAGTTAATTTTTTATTTTATAGGAAAGATTTTGCATATTGATTTAAATTGCCAATTTTGTGTAAAAAAAAAAAATCAGCTTTATAATTTTAAACCATCATTATCTTAATTAGTTCTATTGGAAGACAAATCATCCTAATTTTTTGAATTTTTATTTTTTTAATAAAATAATAATTTAAANGAAGTTTGACCTTTATTAATTATCTTCAACCCCATCTACAGATCAATAATTTTTGCTTCAATCAAATAATTTCAATAAATTAAATAAAGCCTTATAGTGATATATTCAACTCACATTTTCCATTATCCATGTTACACACACAACTCATATTGTACTTTAATTATTGTTTTCACCAGATATTTGTTTCCTTCACAAGTGCATTTACATTACCTTTCTTCAAAATTATTGGCACATATTTACCGTTACAACTTAGCTCGTGTAATTTTGTTTTAATAATGATAAAAACAGAATAGTAGAAAACTTTCCAGTAACTATAATAGTTATATTAACTTTATTTCCTTTAAATCATTTGAAAATTTGTATATAGCACTACCCTGTATTTCTTTATTTTAATTGCTTTAATTTTTTATCAATTTTCTTTTTTGAATTTTTTATGTTTTAAATTCAATTAATGATATTTGGTGTCTGCCGCTTTTATTATTATTATTCTTGTTATTTGGGTATAGTTTTTATTGAAAATATTGGACAATTGATAAAATCTCTAATGTATTGATTAATATTGATAACCATTAAACGTTTTATTATGGTAAATACTGGTTTAATAACAGAATGTGATTTTCTTAAACTACATCTCTTGATGGATCACTTTATGCATTATCTAATTACAGGAAATATGATAGTTAGTACCTGATGAATATCTCTAAAAATTAAATTATGAATATCTCATATCATAATTGCAATGTAGTAATAGCCAAAATAAATTGAATACAATTAAATGTTTAATACATTAGCTGATATTTTTTTTAAATTATTATCAATTTATTTATTTATTTTAAATTCAGTCTTAAATATTGTCTATATTCACCCTTTGGGAATTGACAGCTTATAGTTTAATAACGGATTTTAGTATTCAACATTAATCTTCACCAACACAACTAAACACTTTATAATCCTTATATTTGAATTTATTTAAACTGCATTCATCTGTTCATTGAAAGAAAGAAGAATTATTAGCTATTTAAAAAAAAGTAGGTATACCTGTTTGGTTGACCAATTAAACTTCTTTCATTTGTTTTTTTTTCTTAATTAATGCATGCAAAACTTCTAATTTCAGAACATATGGTTATTTTCTAACCAAATTTTACCCAAGAGCTTTACTTAATATGTTAAAAATGTCTGTAGCATATTCCCCTTTAATAATGTTTAATAAAAAACAAAATTTCTGATGATTAATTTTGCTTAGAAGAATATTTGTCATGCTCCTGAAAATTTTTTCCTATATGCCCTCTCAAGCTTCAAAAGCATTTTACAGCCAATAGTTTTAAGTATTTTAAAATTCTTCTTTTGTAACAATAGAATTATATTTCAAAGGGCTCTTAGAAGTCATGCTTTTTCTCCCAAACTACCTTTCATGGCAACTGCTTCTCTTAAAATTAATCCCATACTCAAAATTTGTCCTCAAAAATTATCTTGTGTCCAACAGGGAAAAATATTTGATTTTTGGCACCCTTTTTTTCAATAACTTTTTTCTTAATAAAAACTCAGGTTAACATATTACTTAACTTTCTATTGTAAAAATATTTGTTTAATTTAAAAATCACCATTCCTTATGCCTAAAATAATGTTAACATAATAATTCTGTTAGAATTTCTTCTACTAAAATTAACTAATAAATCTGCTTTATTTTTATTGTTATACTCCAAAAATATAGTTTTGAGAAATTATTATTTATGATGTAAAGGAAAACTGGGTAATAAAGGTTCTGGAAATTTGTTTTCTGAAAGGCACAATTGCTCACTTGTTAAATTCACGCAGTTTTGACTTAGATTGAAAGGCTACCCTCTTATTTTGTGATTTATACAATTTCAAGGGTTTTGAGACAATTAATTGAGGGAGTTTATTATTTAATTTATTTCACAAAATACTTTTTTTTTTTCATGTTCTAAAATACTCTGATTGGTCACAGTTAGTTAGGTAATCAACCTTCCTCTGTTGGGATGTGTAAATTATCTAAAACTGTCATGATCACACTGAATTACTGAATAGTGGGAGCAGAGGAGTAATATTTTTGAAACAAAGTGATAAGAGCTGCATATTAATAAGAATGTCCTTGTATGAAGGACTCTATGAAACTATTAGAAATCATGCTATGACAGAAACTATATCATAAATAAGGTTTAATATAATTGATGAAGGTGTTGGATGGTAGAGTTAAATAGCCTGCCATTTCAGTTAGCAAACTTTTAGCCCTTATACCATCCAGTTATTTCTTCACTATAAAAGAATGTTTCACAATTTATCTTTAGTGAGAAATTTAGTGTGTGATAAGGCACTGCTCAATGTGCCTTTCCTAATAATGAGTGTCATCCGTATTTTTGTATTGGTATGATGACTTCAATATTACTAAAACATAATTCTTTCTATTCTGAGGAAAATATGAAAGAGGTCCCATGCCACATGCAGAATTAATCTGTTTCTAGTATTTTTTATTGAACAAGAAAATTTTTGATGTTATCCATACTTCAGCCAATGACTGTTCTTCATTAATATGAACATGATTCATTAAGACTGAAGGTCTTAAGTAATTAGAATGGAAATATATTTGTGAAAAATGACTTCATAATGAAGGTATCTTGCCATGTTCCTTTTAATATGTTAGATCCTTCCATTGAAGTTTTTGGAATACTTAATCAAGAGCCAATTACAGGTCTTGTGAAAATTACCTCCTCACCTCTTCTTTTTTAATCAGTCATTTATTATTGGCGGTACAAAATAGGATTTTGGATCTATTCATAGTATTAAATTAATCGATAATGTTAGCTCTTGACTGAGTTTATAATGTTGCTTGGCTTTTGAGTGATACTACTTCTATGTTTCAGATTTTCTGTGATACAACATTTCCCTAGTTACATCTTTTTTTTTTTTACAGTAGAAGAATTCTTTGCAGATAATATGTTCGCATCTTACTTCCTAAAGTTGGACTATGATTGTCTTTCTTTCTGTCAGGTGGTTTGGATTTTTTTCAGAGATTGGGAGATGTCTTGTCTTATAACCTCTCTTTGTTTTCATTTATATTTTTGGTTGTGCTTTTAATATTAGTTGCAATATTTCCACAGGAAATATTATGTTGCAAGGTATTCTCTAGCTTGATTTTTGTAGGTACAGAAATAATGAAATTTTGAGATTGTGTTTTTATGTTTGTGTTAAGGCTGACTATATTCCCTAACTCTGTCAATTAATTGTTCAGCATGAATTGGGGAATTTTTCATTTTGTGCCAAATTCTTTTTCATTAATATTTTTTACCATGATGTAAATAGTATGTTTCTTACGATAATTCTCTATAGGAAACCAAGTTATTCATGTTGGCACCATGATATGACTCTTATATTTCTCTCTTTTTTTTTTTTTTTTTTCATCGATCCTTCATAAAAGGTTAAATTATAGTTCATTCAAAATTTATATGTATAATTTGTTTTATAAGATCTGGTATTAGACATTTTCAAAATAAAGAAACAAAATTTAGTATTGTATCAGTAAAACATTGAATGAACTTATTAATGGCTGAAACTGATAAATCATGGTCTTAAAAAGAGAGATTTAAATTAAAAATCATGAATATTTTTGTTATTATAAAGGAGTGAAAAAAAAATGACCATATTTATTTTATTATAACTTTGATATAAAATACAATTACATAATACTCAAAGTATAGTCTATTGTTAAATACTCTCATTAGCCATTTCTTAGTCAATTGCTTGATTCCACACTGATACCAATTCCTGAGATGGCTGTCGAAAATCTCTTGGGCCTCATTTTTAACTTCCGCAAAATTATCAATTTTTTCCTAGTAAGTAGTTATTTGAGCTTGCGAAGTCTGGACTGTATAGTGGATCAGCCAGTAGTTCCAACCCATGAACTTTTGTCTTTTATTTGGCTCCCCGGGAAGTGTGAGGATGAGCCTTATCTTGTTGGAATAAAACTACTTTTCAGTTGATCAGAACAGGATAGCTCAAAGACAACTTCCCATAAAATCTTTCCATTCCACCTTATCCATCGGGAACAAATTTGTCTTGAAAAACATTTTCAAACTCTAAAAATACGTAAAGCATGGATTTTTCATTCCTTGCAGCAACCATAAAAGCAGTTTGATCTAGCCACTGCTTATGGGTATTCGGACTACAATAGTAAATCCACTTTTTACCACAGATGAGTTTTCTAGTAAAATATCATATAAAAAGTGTTTTGAATGAACTTTCATAAATTTCTAACCTTTTAGCTGATTGCTCAGGAGTAAGTTCTTGAGATACCATTATACTGCTCTTTTTCATCTTCCCCGTGGAGAGTAGTGAACCGCAGTCTCTTTTGACATATCTCACTCCCTGGCAAGTTGGCGAGTACTTGTAGATGGATTTGAATCAACAGCTTCCTGCAGGACTCTGTAAATATCCATTACTTGTTGCCCAATAGCTCTTCTTTCTTCGTACCACTGCCAAATTTTTCAAAACGTCTCACAGTGCACTGTCGAATGCACTCCTTCATGTTTAATAATTTCACAAGTTGCTTTAGCGGCTGTGAAATTTTTTTTAAAGAATCTAGGTTCTTTTTTTTTTTTACAGATCAATTAAAGTAGTTTATTTTAAAATAAAAATAAAATGCTAATAGTAATTAAACTCTTGATTCCTTACTCCTCACTGATTGAGAACACTGGGGAACAATTTTAAACGCAATTTCTGTTCAGTTAGATTTTTTAGCTGTTTTCTATAGAATTAAGCATGCTGGTTTCAAAACTGTTTTCTTCTATCACGTCACGTTTGTTTTCTATGTGGGTGGGGTGCATGCTGGTCTAGACCTGCCCGTTTAGTTACATCTGTTATACTGTGGTGAAACATTGTGTGTTGATAAGCAGTATTGAGTATTATATTAATATGAGTTATGGAAGTGTAGAGAAGTACATAGTGTGTTTGAACTGAAATGTTTCCTTATGGCTACCTCTGCTCTTACACGTCAAAAGTGTGAAAACAGCCCCGATTCGTTTTGTTATATATGTGGCAGTTTTACCATTCCCAGTCAAAGGACAAACATAAGCACATTTGTCAGACAAGCATATTTTGCCTATTTTAAAGTGAAACTTGGGGATCAAGATAAAGCATGGGCACCTCATACAGTGTGTTGAGGGTTTACGGATCAGGACCAAGAGAACACGTGCTAATTTGGTATACCTATGATTTGGCGCGAGACCAAAGATCATTCAACTGATTTTGTATAGTGTAAACATCGGGATATAACAAGAAATACAAATGTAAAATAGAGTATCCTAGTTTACCGTCAGCTACATGCCTAGTATCCCATTCAGCCGAAGTCCCTGTGCCAGTTTTCAATGAATTTCCCTCTTTGGAAGAAGAGGAATACGGATATGGCATTCAAAAACATTGTTAAAGACTTTCTTGGAAATACTTGGGCTTTGAATTACTCCGAAATTGTCCAGCAACTCTTGGAAAACTTCCAAAAGCTAGGTTGCAACATGAGCATTAAATTGCATTTATTACACAGCCGCCTTGCTAATTTCCCAGACAATCTTGGTGGAGTAAATGATGAGCAGGGTGAGCGTTTCCATCAAGATTTGAGGGTCATGGAAGCAAGGTATCAAGGTAAATGAGACGTACATATGATGGCTGACTATTGTTGGAGCATCAAGCGCGAATGTACAGAAACTAAAAACTCCAGAAAAAGCTACAAACACAAATTTTTATCTTAATTTTAAGTACATTAAATATTTTGTAAACTGTATATTTGGTACGTTTTTACTTTATGTTCTTTTAAATGCATGATTTTATGGTTTTTGAGGATATCCTGTAGTTTAAAAAGTTGACGTGATAGACAAAATCTGAGGTTATCCTCAGATTCAGACGCCAAGAATTAGTGAAAAAACAGTGTCAGATCTAACTCAACAAAAAATGTGTTCCCCAGTGTAATTTAGAACTTGAAAGACCTTGTTCTTATGTTTGAATGTTGCAGTAATGACTGTCCATCTAAAATTCATATACCTTTAGATTTATAATTTTTATTAAAAATAGAAACTCATAACCTATAAGATTTAACTTAAAAATTAGTCACAGATCAGAATGTCTTAAATTATATTTTATGCCTTCAAAAGCTATGAAGTAACAAGCTTATTGATTTACTCATTTTCTTTCATGATTGTATTAAAAATCATCTTTCAGTTATGAAGTTTAAGACTTCCGTATTACCTTATGAATTTAATATCCCTTCTCCTGTTCTGCTATAAAAGTTGTTTAAGTAAAGTTTTTTTTTTTTCTTCTCATTTCAACGAATAATTCTTTCTTTTTGTGAACAGATTTGAATTTTTAGACATATTGCTTTAAATTTCTGAATTATTTATTATTATTATATTTAAAATGTTCCTTAGAACCCTTATTTGGAATAAGACTTTTTTGGTAATCAAATCAGGCAGTTAAAAGGTTTGTGATGTTCCCTAAGAGTGTTGATATAGCACCTTCCCTCACTTAACCAGCATGTAATAGATGTTCCTCCATAAATGGTCATGACTCTAAATTATATATCTGCATATATGTGATGGATGTCATAATTCTTCAGTTGCATTGTATCTTGTTTGTCTGCTGTTAGCAGTTGTACTATCATGTTGTAATTAGATAGTTTAATTTATGTGTACCTAAATCTATTTGTTTTAATTTTCAGAAAGAAAAAGTTATATTCTTGCGCAGTTCCTATAACTGTGGATAGTAAGGGTTAACAATGGTATTTAAACAAGCAATAAATTGCCACTCATAATGCCTTAATAATTCTAAAATTTTGTTATTTGCTTCCTTAATTTATCTTGGTACGTACTAAGAGTTTAACTGGTAATAGTCATCTTATTCTCCCCGTTTTACCTCTTGAAAAGATGAATATTGCTGCATATGTTATTCTATAAGCTAACACTATGTCAGATACATTATTTTATTAAAGAATTTTGCTTGAATGAACTTTGACAAAAGTATATCCATCTATCAGTGTATTAATTATTAGATTAAGCTCTTAATTTTTTGCATTATTGTAATCGCTAAAAACTGTGAAATTACCTTATAAAAGTTGAGTAGCATTTTATTAGGCATTGAATTAAAAACAATATGTGGTTATGTACCACTGCTGTGTCAGAAGTTTTTTTGTGAATGCAGTATATAGCTGCTATATGAATACAATATAATTGTGGAAAGTAAAACATATTTATATTTAAATCTCATCATAAGGAATTTACATCTTACACTTTTGGGGGAAAAATCATTGAAACTCTGTGGACATAGTTAATTACTATTATTAAGGTTTTCTGTAACACAGTAACTCTTGCAAAATCATTACTTATGTTTTTTTTATCTGTAGATCTTTTACTTCTGTGAAGTATCATGGATTTTATTTGCATCTAATGTGAACCATGATTTTTATTTTTGTTTGGATTTATGAGATTTGTTTTTATGTCAGTAGTCTATTATCATCAAATAATGGAAAACTTCAATCAAAACCATTACTTAATTAATTGTGATCATTGTTTAATTAAAACAAATTTACTTACTAGTCATTCCAATAAACCCCTCCAGGGGGTTTTCTCCAATATAAAAACCAGCTCTGAGACATTTGGCTCTTAAATTAATTTTTTGTGGTTTAATAATTGACATATTGGTATCCCTAAGTTAGATACTTACCTACTCATGTTGATCATTTTGAGACATATTTGTTGTTATGTGAAATGATTCTATTTATTTTTCTGTTTGTATTCTAATGACATCACAATATTCAGCATTAGTTGTTTGAGGAGGGGTTTTTTTTTTCTTTCCTTTTTACCTATATTATACTGTCTCTAAAGATTATTTGCTATTTGGTCTGCCACTTCTTTGGTGTCTAAATCTCTTTTCGATTACATTAAATTTGGGGGGGCTAATCTGTAGTATCTGATGTAAAAAATGTTAAATAACCTAAAATGTATTAAATTGTTGTGCCATGGTTGTTTAGTATTTACTGTGAAGATTCAGATAATTAATTTTGTCTTTGAAAGAAACAAGTAATTCTGGAAATTTTTGGATATGGCTATTCTCTATTACCTTCCTGTGGCATGTGATATCACACTGCAAACTTCCACTACTAGATTGGATGTTACATTATCTCCAATGAAGGAGTCTTTAGAGTCTCTAACCTAGTATGTACATGTACATGGGACACTGTTGTTATGCTAAAAATACTTCAATCTGAATTATTGGTTTTACTATATTGATAATTTTTACTCTCCTGCTTATTTGTATTCCTAGATGGTTAGAGCTTGTCAGCATCTTTTAGGAAGAATACTAAATAAGTCTAGAGAATCTTCTCTCAGCCTAGTACAGGCAACCTCATTCATTCAGCAAATACTAGCAACCAAATACAAATCTAAGTTGTCTACTGTCTTTTGGATACTTTATTTATCACACACTGGTCTTTCTTTGCCCAACTCTTCTCAAGTGTATTACTATTTCCTCCCAGTTATGAGGTCCCTCAAATAGAGAGAATGATTAAAATGACCAGTACAATATTTTCCATTTTGTAAGTCACATTTATAAATGGACATCTCTAAACAAGAAACAAAAAAAAAAAGAAAAAAAAAAGAAAAAAAAAAGAAAGAAGAATCAAGGACTGTTCTCATTTTTACATGTGAATTCTTGTTGGAATTTTTATTTTTCTTTCTCATTCTTATTTTTACTTTTCCTGGTGAATTTTTGAGTAATCTTCAAGATTCATATCATAGCTTGCTGAAGGCTAGAAAATTCCTACAATGGACTGTTTAATTTTTAATACCCTAAAAACACTCTCCCTTGGCAAATTGATGTTATAATCTTAGCTTTCTTCAATTATCTTCTTTTTGGGGCGGAGTCACTAGTCTTTGAGAATAATTTTCTCTAAATTGCACGTTTGCTTGGGAATAAGGAAAACTGAAACCAAGTACAAATTAATTAATAGTAATTTGCATGCTTCTTGCTGTTAAGCAAACTTCACCAGCATATGGGACTGGTACAGTCAGGATATCACCATTAGTCTTCTGTTTCATACTTCTCCATGCAGATCAAGATAAAAGATGACAAATTATGCATATCCCTGTTTAACACTACTCACGGTTATTAGGACTTTTAAATTGCTATTACTTAAGATCATTTGATTTTACTGAATAAATTTGGAAAGAATTCTAATCCCTACCAGCATCTTAATTAGACCATCTCATACAATACTGACAGAGGCCTGAGGGAAATCAATAAACATCATGTGGAGATAGACCTTATATTCCCAATATTTCTCTAAAATCTATTTCATAGCAATTATCAACTTCATTAATTTTGGTTCATTCAGGTTCCTTTGAACCTTTTTAGAACATACTAGAAAATTCTGAAAACATCTGATATTAATAATGAGTGAGGTTCTCTGAAATTCAAATTTTACCTATGATTCTGAGGGAATAAGTTCTTCCTCACATCTCCTGGGCTACTAATTTTTCCTTCTTTTCAAAAGCATTTAGCCAGAATTTATAGGTTTTTTTTTATGATTCTTTATAGTTTTCTGTTATGATTCGATTTAATCAAGACAATTTTTTTTTAGGTCTTTTAAATTTTTTATTTCTTTAGTTCTTGGTCAGCGGTTTCTTTATTTGATACTGAGGTCAGTTTTCAACTCTTCTCATCAATATCTTTCTTCCTGACGGATCATGTTTATTTTTGGTAATTTTATCTGTTTTAACCAGCTGGTTCTGATAGTCCTAATTTAATAGATCTTTATTCAATTCTATTTCTGTTTTGACAAATCCTGTCCACACCTCTTGCTGCTTAAAATTTCCAGTAATTTGCAGGAATTCACTACAATTGACTTGAATCTGATTGGTTCTCCTAAACTGAGTTTTTCGTCAACTAGGTAAGAATAGAGTTGAGAAAGAGAGGCAAAGTGCTCCTCACTTGATGAGGTCGATATACTGCACATGGCTCGCCTTTTGGGCTAGCTGGCTATCGCATATAGTTATGTGATATTAGTTTTTGAACTTGCAATAAATAAATTGTGCATTTAGTGTTTTTCATTTTTTTTCTGCATGATTGTGTAAGTTGTTTATATAATGGAGCAAATATATTTAAGCATCTCTTTAATATTGGCTTTGCTTTTTTTGTATCGTTAAAAAAAAATAAATACAAATTACCGAAGTTTGGCAATTAATAAATGCTTAGATATTTGGCATTAAAATTAATCTTATAGTTGAAATCAAATGCTTAAATACAAGATGTGCTAAATAAAAAATAAAACAAAAAGAAAAAAACATTTAAAAAAGCTGCTGCTTTGAGTGTATCTTAATTAGGAATGAAACTTGTTGAAAAAAAAAAGTTAGTTGGATTCAATATGCCAAAGGTATGTTATATAATTCACTAACTATTAATTAAATTTACTTCTTGGTTTTATCTATTTATATGTGAGTGTCATAAATATATGTGTGTGTGTACACTTACCATTTACAAGGACTGTCCAGATCCTACTTAGACATTTTTACTTCCTCCATCTTGAGGAATTCATATTTATGATTCTGACGAAATTAGATCTTTCTCACATCTCCTGGGCTACTAATTTTTCCTTTTATTTTATTGTTCAAGGAATAAGATTAAATGCTTCATCTTATCTCTTGAAACTTCATAGCAATGAAAATAAAGCTCCCTCTTCAACTGCAACACAGGAGTTCCAAACTATTTTTTATGTGACATTTGTTCAGCTCTTCATTCTTATGAATATAATATATATACTACTGTAAAATGAGAAAGCATGATACTTTCATCTCTTCTTTTTTGGTTCATTCCTCTGTGCCATGCTCAGAACTGGAAGATCAAAACCCTGTAAGCCATACTATTGCAAAGTTTTAAAAATATATTCAGTTATTTAATTATTATTATAAATTTTGTTAATAACCTCCATCATTGATACTAAATAATGCTAAAAATTAGAAAACATTTATAAAAGGATATTTAATAATTATTGATTTATGAAAAAAAAAAAAGTTTATAACAATAAAATACAGAATAAAACTAACTCTATCTGATATAATATTAAGTAATATCTAAGTTAAAAAATTTTAGTGCAAGGGAACAGAATAAAAAATCTAACTGTCCCAGCCAGGACAGCCCCTCGGACTTATCAGACCAGTCTCGGTAGCGTAAATGGAAAACGCACCAGGTCGTATAGCAGGAGATCCAGGTTCGTGTCCTAGCTGGGACAGATAGATTTTTTATTCTGTTCCCTTGCACTAAAATTTGTTAAAATTTACGTGGGATTAAATACCACAAAAAAATAATTTTTATAAAATATCTAGGTTAGTTTTATTTTTATTCTGTACAGTATAGTTCTCAATTTTTTAAAAACTCTGACGATTTACGTAGTTGGTTAAAGCCTTGGTTTCTAATAAGAAAAATTTAGAGTATTAATTTACATCCTATCCAAAATTCTAATATTAATTAACTTGTTACAATTTTCAGCCCTTGTAAATAATACAAAATACATTCTGATGTTCGAAAAATAAAAATGTGGGAATAGATCAAAATTATATTTATATAAAACCTTTAAAAGAGTCAGAAAAAGGAACAAACTTTTTGGACTGCCCAGGAGAAATGATCAGAGGAAATATATGGCTACTGTTTTAGTATAATTTTCTATATATCATAAAATTACTTGTTGATAATTGCTGAAGTTATCTATTTTTGAATCTTTATTTTTTTAACTTTTATTTTATAAATTTAGATTAAGAAGAACCACTCTCTTCATTTAGAACTTAAATTTTCTGTCTCAAACAATGTTTATTCTATAGTTACATTTTCATATGTAATTCTAATTATTTGTCCATTTACAAGCTTCTAAATTGAAACAACTATCAACTTTTCTTTGTACAATTATTAAAATTAAAATTTTCTCAAAATTGCTAACTTTTAGTACTTTAAAATATCTAATTATTTTGTCATTGTTCAATAAATTTCTTTCTCTTAATTTTATATTCTTAATAAGCCTTCATGCCGAAATATCTACTGTAACTCAAGTTCATAAAATAAAGTTACAGTATTTCTAAAAAAAAAGTGTAATAGGGAGAACAGGTTATATACTCCTATGATGTGTTAAAATGATAGTTTCCTAGTAAAATGCGTGAGCTTGTATGCACACATACTTGTTCTTTACTACCTTTATCTTATAATTTTTGGATTTCAAATCTTACAGTATAGTACACCTAGAGCAAAAGTATTTTTAATACCTATTTCATTTTTCCTTGCAATTTCTTTTTCATTTTATTTGTCTCTGTATGAAATATTACCTTTAAAAATTATACAAATATATATTTAATACATTAATATAAGTTTTCTAATCTTTAATTTTCTTTTCTTTCTTTTTTTGTTCACAGAAAAAAATATACATCCTCATCTGCATCGTTGTAACCCTTTTGATATTAGGTATTGTAATTATCAATACTGTTCGTTGAGGATAGCAATGCCGAGGAACAAGTCTTTTAGAAGAATTCTTGTCACTAAATGCACAATTTTCAGTTAGCCTTTTACTCAATAATGGCATAAAGGAAAAATCTATTATATATTCATTGTTTAATCAGACCAATTATGACTGTATTGCTGCAAAACTTTACAGAATTAAAAGCGAAAACAATTTTAAATATTTTAAAAATTGTATTTTCCTGTAGAATAATTAGGCTTTGTTGTATTATATTCTCCTAAATCTTTGATATTTGTCAGAGACAATAAAATAGTGTTTTAAGGATATTAGTGTCAAATATGGAAAAATATATGTTCTTTGTAAAGAAAAAAAAGAAAGAAGCTATCCATCCCTTAATGAGAAATTAGTTACCTAAAAGTAAAAAAAAAAAAAAATTAAATTTAATCTAGTTCTTAATCTTTCTCTGAAGGTCTGTTAGTCAATTCTTAATAGTAAGTTAAGGCTTTAAATGGCCACTCTAAAGGTCTTATTCAGTATTTAAATAATAAATCATTTGAGAAACCATTTTTTGTAGGTGGAACTTATACTGGTTTTAGAGTTAATGATTATTTAGTATTATATGTTTCTTTACATTATAGGCATATGGTTTGCTTTTTTTTTATTTTTTTTATTAATAATAATGGAGCATATTTATGTAATTTTGTATAAACTCAAATGATAATGGCTATATAATGGATAAATAGCTGCTTTCATTTTTGCTCTCCATAAAAATGAAAGAGTGTAATCTATAGTATAAATTTGGTGAGAAGCTATTTTTTTAAACTTTTATTTATTGAGCAACTGTTTTCTGAGTTCATGATCGGGCTCCAAACCTAAGTTGTTAAATAATGCTGGTTCATTTATAAATGAGTGGTTCAGACATCATTATTATTAATGTTTTAATCGTAAAAGTTCAATGCAAATTGAAGAAACCGTCAAAACTTGCTGTCGAACAGAGAAGTACTATAAACTACAAATCATATTAATTTTCTTTTTGCTAATCTGTTATCATTAAAAGACAGTAGTTGACCATTGAGTTAGTTCATTGAGCATGAAAGAGTCTCTTTTTCAAATCCTCAGGTTTAATATTTTTTTACATTTTCAGTCTTAGTCTGGACAATTGGTACATAAAGCTGTGTCTAAGTTATGAAATTTTGGTCAGAAGCAATCTAAAATCAAATAACCAATTTAAAAAAAAAATGTTTCTAATGTAATAATAAATGTAAAATACCAAATTGTGTATATTTTTTTCCTTGGTTGTTTGTGTATTTATATGTATATATATATATACACACACACACACATATTGTAAAACATGTTTGTCAGATACTTTTCATGCTCAGACAAGTAAGGTGCTCACTCATTGATATTTTCATAGATATTTCCTTCATTATTAGAATTAAATTAAAATTTAAAATTTTTTTTAACTCTTAAACCATGTTCCTACCAAAAACCCTTTTACATATACTTATTTGCTCTATCCATATTCGTTTATTCCACATGTGTGACCTGTTAGGAAGTATTATTATTTATATATTGTTACTGTTTTTTCTTTTAATTTCTGCTAAGCAGAAATCTGACTGTGAAAAAGTATTCCTAATGATGTATTTAGTGTAAAAATCATTTATTTATTCATGTGTTCTTTCCATCTTATAATATTTTATTAAACAGTAATTGAGAGATAAACCAGAATTTTTTATTTCAAGTTTTCTAAGTAATATTAGTTATAAACTAAGTACATTCAATATTGCTTTTAATGAGTATGTTTTACCAAGTAATTTCAAGTTGTTAATTATAAATTGGCTTAATCATGATAGTGACAAATACTGGGTAAACTCAGTAATAAAATGTGGAAAGTATTGATTTAATGTAGCAATTAAAGGTTAGTTTGACATTTATTATTTAATATTCACATGACTCAGCTTTATACCATTCCAACAAAATTCATTTAGGAGGTAATGAACTTCAAAGTATACACTTAAAGTTATTAGGATGGTCTAGAGAGTTAATTTATCAATGAAAGTTGTATTGGACATAATAATATCATAAGTAATTCCTTACTTATGTAATTGATTGAATTGTGTTTCAGAATAAGTTATTGATTGCTCCTTAAATCTGAATTTTGATCTGTCAATTCTTACAGCATAAAGGGAAAATTTTACACAAGTTTTATTTTTTCTCTTAGGAATTTTAACTTACACTTTTTGGATTTAAGTATAATGTTTCAATGAAAGGGAGCATATTGTATAATATGATCAGCTATTAGATCAGTAAGCTATTATCAGCTTAAGTTTTAAACTCTCAGTTACTGGCTTTAATTTCAACTAAGGCATTCTTAGCATGGTGCTAGGCAGAATTGAAAAAAAAATAATAAAAAAACTGCCAATAAATTTAAACTAATGTAATATATTTTATATAATGATTTGAAAAGTAAATTAAAATGTATCTGTATTGTATATTATATGTATCTATTTGTACATATGTAGTTGTGCCCTCTGTAAGCTCTTAGAACTCGAAATGTTAGTACCGATATCAATATAACTTCGTAAACTTTATTCTAGGAGCTTGTTTTGTAAAAATTGTATAATTTTTTTGTTTTATATTTTAGCCCTTTTATTTTAAGGCAATTTATTGTTATTCAAGTCTATTTATTATAATATTCTACCCCTTATAATTTATTCACATAATATATTTTATTTTATTGCATCTTTGCTTGTTTTTTTTTTTTGTTTTTTTTTTTTTTTTTTTGGTTTTTTATCAATGCAATATATTTATTTTCTTATTTTTTTCAATTTTAAAATACAATTTTTATACTTGTTGGTTACAACAATGATTAGTACCAAACGCATTTATTGATTAATATTGCATGCTACAAATTTATGTATATGGTAAATATGTTAGGGAATAAGGCACACATTAATCTGTGAATATTTATTTTCCCTGTCTTGATTAAGGCAGTTTTCATTGTATTTCATATGTTTATGAAAAGATTTATAGGGAAATCGATAATTTTTTTAAGACTTTGAAACCATGAGTTTTATTTATTTGTTTATTGTTAATTTTGTATAGTAATTTAACAATCATTCTTATATTTGTGGTTGTAAAATAACCCAACTTCTTAATAAAATAATGGCAGTTGCTAAGACAAGTTGAAAAGATATAGATCAGGATTTGCGGGCTTATATACGTACTTTAGGAGTAAGTGAAATGATTTATCTTTTACTTGAAGTATCATTTAATTATTGGTAAGCAAACAATTAGATTTTGATTGATGCAAGATCCTAACTTTCTAATAAATAAATTTCTAAGTTATAAATAAGTGAAAACATTAAAATAAAAAATGAAATATGTGTTTGGCAGTTCTTTAAACAATATAAACCGCACACTTATTTACTAGGTTCAATCTCTTTAGTAAATAAAGCCATGTTTTCTTTCTATTTTATTTAATTCTTCAAACATTATCTGGTTCTTAAAAATCATTGTATATTTTTTAATATGAATGTTGTACACACATACTGCAAAAGAATATTAAATATTATTGAGGGGAGGAGGGAAGCTAATAACTACCTGTAAATAATAAAAAAATTTTTAAATGACTCAGTGTTTGAATTTGAATGATAATACATGGCTTTGAGAAATGACTTTTAACAATAAGTGATAACACTTTCCTTAACAATTTATTGCTATTAAATTAATGTAATGTTAAAAATATGGTTATATGCTAGGAAGTATATATATCATTGTATAAAGTTATATCTCATATAATACCACTTTAAAAAAAAAAATTAATTTCACCTTCACACCACTTCACTCAAAGCTGTATTGACCATTTTTTAAAGATTTATTTAGTGTAGACCTCTAGTATATCATAAAACAATATATATTAAGCAGTTATTGCTAAAATATGGCTTGTTTTCCTGAATTTTTGTTCTAGATTCTGAGCCTGTATTTATGAAAATGAAAGGTGATTGAGAATAAATTACTATGTGCTCAATTGACCATCCACATTCAATGTGCTAATGTTTCTCTGCTATTAATAAAACTGTATTTCCGTTTCTTTGAGAAAGCTGAAAAGTTCATTTAGTTTTCACAAACAACATTTAATCCTTAATATTTTGTTTTTATTTTCTAATGATGTTGATGGGATGCTAAGATAACTGTATGATAGCTGTGATAACTACGTATAAATTTCATAAAATTTGATAACTTAAACTCTTGAATGATGGATCTACTCAGCTGATAATATAATTACCTAAGAGTAGCCTTCCTAGTAAGGAAAACAAACTAGAAACTGATCGTTAATTCACTTACTACTAAAAGATCATCAGAACACTTCGTTGCTTAGAAATTTTTCAATTTACATATAGTTAATGTAGAATATTATTTTACTTTGCAAATTATCTGTAATTTTTTAGTGTGTCAAACACCTTTTATAAATATATAATCTGGGCAAATCAACAAACATGAACAACTAATTTAATAGTTATTGCCTAAAAAAAATGGTTCATATGATATTAATTAAAGAGATTTTCATTAGTTTAGAAAGGTTAACTAACTTTTCTTTATTTTCTATATTTTTAAATTCTCCATTTTCATTGAGCTTAGTAAATGAAACAATTTTAAATTAATATTTGTTTCTAATTATTTTGTATTCAGAATTGAATGAACCATTGACAACACAATAAAGATAGAGAGTTGTCTGTTACCATCAATGATAAGGAAACTCATTTTTTTATATATCCTGACCTTCAGAATGAGGTGTGATAATACTGACCTAATACTAATAATTGTCATGCAAATTTATATTAATACATTCTCAACAAGTCAGAAGTTTCTTACTTAATCATTCTCAACTTTATTTTTGTTTCTAAATTATTTTGGGCATTGACTCATATATTTTTCATAACTAATTAAAGTATAAGTTCAAAGTAAATCTATTCTGTGGAAAAAAAGAAAAGCTTACATCAATCCTTTATATTTATTGTTATGTCCACTTTTAGATCATCAGATATCATTTGTCATTATTCAACACTTGTATTATTGTCATACTCAGCACATTGATGCCAACAAGACTAGATGCTATCTATGAAAGTATGAAATATTTGTTCATTTTGAGCTATGTCAGCTAATAAAAACTTTTCTACTTGAGGGATATCACTTTCATAATTTATTTTCAAGAGTAAGTGGTATCTCATTTTGATTGGTTGCCAAGTACTATTTAGGTATATTCTAAAAGTATACTATTTTTGCTAAAAATTAATATTGGAAATCAGTGGCTATTTATAGTTTCTTTCTTTAACAAAATTAAAAATATAACTGGCTTAAATTTTGGAAGAAAAATGTGAAGTATTTTTAATATGATTTGAAGCCATCATACTTGTACTTGGAGGTCATCTTTGGCCATAAAATATACTAAACAATATCATGATAAAATATTAAGTACTTGCATTGAGTAACAAAAACATTTTGAGGGAGAGAGAGTTTTAAGGAGTTTGTTCTACCTGAAATAAATAAAATGAATACAACCATATATNTTAATAATATAATAATTAATTATTTTAAAAAAAATATTATTAAATAGTATATAACAGTAAATAGTGTTTAAATTAATGAAGTACAACACATCTTTCTGAAGAATATGAATAGAAAACCATACTCTTATCGTGTATTCTGATCTGGAAATAGAAATATCTTAGTTACCATTTTGATTTTAAAATATTATAAAAAAAGATTTACTTGAAAATTTGCCGTGATAGATATAGTGATCAGTAGTGGCAGAGGCATTTATAACACTGAGCATAATACCTGTAAGACTAAAATCCAGGTTCATGGGATGTTTTATCTTCTCAAACAAGGATGGCTTCTGTTATCTTGACCCTCCAATGTTATAAGCCTTGTGCCCTCAGAGATCAATGAGTTTTAACCAAAGCCTTTAATTGCAATAAACAATTTTTAAAAAATCTGAGAAGTAGAACAGTTCTAATTCCTACTGTGTTATCATTATTTAGGTATTGCCTTTTTTTTTCTGATAGCCGATTGAACGATTCTCAAGAAATGAAACATAATTAACATAAACCTGTAGTAGATTAGGGTATTGAGGAAAGAAACTTTTTCGGGTGTCCAGTACACATCACTCCACCAGGTTACCTATTTTTTTAATAGTTTAAAGAATTGCATTCTTGTTTGATAGAAAGTAACCATTTTCAATCTTCATTACTACAGTATCCGAGTATGCACTTCATATTTATAAAGGGATCCTTTAAATCCTGGATATTCCTTTGATGGTTGAGTGAAATAAAATTAATAAAAATAGCATATTTCACTGTCTATAGCAATGATTAGTTTTTTATTTATCTTATTTGTTTATTCAAAGACAACTTACTTGAATTACTTTTCTTTTTATTCTAAGCACTGCCAAAATAAAAGGATGGATTAAAAATCTATTGCTTTAGAGTGTTTCATTTTAAATAGTTGGTTTTATTAATTGTAAATATTATTTTCCTATTGTGAATATTACTTTCATCTTAAACACTATTTTGTTAAACTATATTGATTTAAGATACATGAAGAGGAGAGAATGTTACATTAACTTGAATGATGAGTAACACTAACTCTAAAAATAGGTCTTATTTATTTTCTTTATTAATTATTTTTATATATTTTACTGTTATAGTTACTATTTTTGTAGATGCAATTTTTAGAATAGGATTTTCTCATTTATGGGCAAAATTTTTGAGTTAACAGAGTTCTTAGTACTATACATAGTTAGATTTACATGCTGCTACAAAAGTTGTATATTTTGACCCCACTTAATTACTGTTACCAAAATGGATTAATAACTTGCTCTACATAATTGACGGAGTTTAGAAGAAAATATAAATTATCAATTTAAATTAAAAAAAAAAAGAAGCCTCTAATAAATTATACCTTGCTCATAGTGCCTAAGGTTATCTTTTATAAATGACAAAAAATTATTTTTAGTCATTGATATTTTAATTTCATATTAAATATGCTTTCTCTCAATAAATAAATAACAAAATGAGGGAGCAGTGAATGAAACTATACACTCCATTAGGGATAAATAAAGCTGTTATCTACAAATTTCTTACTTTAGATCTAAGTACCCAATTTTTTTACTTTTGATTGAGTTATATATACAAAACACAAAATTTAGAAACTTAAGCATGTGAATACATAATTTTGGTTATGCTCACAAGTTTTTAATAAATCTAAGTTAAAGACAACTCACTAGTTACAAGAAAAAAAAAAGACCTTATTAACTTGCTCTCTTAATTAATCTCTAAATAGAATAATTTTAAGATTCTTTGTGTTTAAGGTGACTTGCCATGCAAATAATATTGAAATAGTCTTGTGCCTTTGGATCTGTTTAAAGCTATTTTTTTGTTGGAAAAATAATCAGTGTTATAATAATAATAATCACTGAAATAATCAGTGTATACATTTATTGTTTCTTTGCAATAATATAAATTCAATTATAATGATATAGTATTGTTAGTTAAAGCAGTTAAAATATTAAAATCTGGTTAAATCTGATAAAATAGCTCATTTATGTATTAGAAGGTGGGATGTCGTGTATACACTGATTCATTAATGAGAAAGTTTTATTAATCCATTTTTTAATCCTTTATTTATTTGGTTTCTTAAACTATATTAATATTATATATTCCAGGTTAGAATTATTTTCTTATACTCGATTTTATGTCCATAATTGACAGCTAATTTATGATTAGTAGAATAAACATACTATTATTCAAATTCAAATGACAATTTTAATTGATTACTTTGTTTATTTGTGAGCAGAAGAAGATCATGATCCTTATTTGTCTCTCAGTCCTCGGCCTCATTATTGCATCAACTATTGCTGGCTATTTCGGCTTTTAAATGGTAATTTTATATACAGTCATCTAAATTAAGATATGCAAAAGCAAAATTAAAGTTTAATTATAGTAGCCTGTCAGGAATTTTTTTTAATTAATAGTAATTTTGAATTTTTTTGCTTGTGCTGTTTTCTTTTCTGAAATAATCCAATTCAATGATACCAATAATGTTTATCTAAAAATTCACTAAGTATTTCAGACTCTCTTCAAAATAAATTGTTACATGTTGCTACATTTTATGGTTTTTTGGACATCTTATTGAATAAGGTATTTCTATTGGATTTTTTTTTTAATACAACCTACCCTAAGAGATTTATGCAGTGTTTATTATCATCAGATTTCTAATGATTGTAATCTTGGAATATTACTCCAGCTTATCTTCTCCTCCAACTTCCATATAATCTCATTTCCTTCTATTACTATTTATCCCATAATGAGTTAGCCTAAGGTGCTCATAAGTATACTGTAACTTGTTTTGACTGTGGTGATTTTTTATAATATTCAGTGGTCTGTTAACAAACTTTTACCAATCTGTAGCTTCAGACAGATTCTAGAAGGCAAGTTTGGTAGGACTGTTGACTTTTTTTGAAAACACATCAAATTGAGTATCAAAGTAGGATAACATTATTTTTTATATGTCATTCTCTATTATCAGTTTGTTGTATGGCCAGTCTTTCCTGTCATGTACCACTATGAAAAAATGGGTTAAAGAGTTTTGTTTTGCTCACAAAAAGGTTGATTCTAATTGCCAACCTGATGTGATTACTCCTGAAAAAAACACTGCTTGTGGATGAGAAATCACTAACATTCTGGGATATTGTGACTAGACTTGGGCTTTAAACAACAATATTCTTTGCGTTATTCAAGAATATCTTTGTAATAGTAATATGTATACCTTAGTATAAGGTGGGTCCCCAAACTTATGTCAGCTGTTGAAAAGGACTGAGTGCGAAATACTTCTTCTTTTTAGCTATGAAATTAAAACCATAAACAATCAATTGTATCTTCCTTTGTATGTGATTTTATCAAATTTATATAGAAATTGAACATAAGAAAATGGCATTATTTAGTTAACATTATTTCATACATTCTTTTATTATTAAATTAACTAAATTATTTACTCAAAATTAGAATTTTTTAATTTGATTTCTCTGTTAAACCCTAATTGACAGCTGTTAATGAACTAATCTATTTTGGGAAAAACTCAGTTAGTAAAATTGTATTTTCTTTTCAAATAATATTTTTTAACTATTATGTCCTATAAAAAAAATTCCTAATAATCATAGCAAAGATAATTTTTCTATTTCTTCCTTTTTTTTCATTGATATTTCAGTGCTGTCATTGGAAGCCCAAATACTGTATGCTTATTTTTATAATTAAAATTGTAATTTTTATAATTTTGCATGTTAAGAGTGCATACAGATAAAAATATATGTCCCTCTTATTAAATATATACAATTGATAAATGTTCATCGAACTACAGTAAAATTAATCTATGATACTGCCAAAAATTATTTAAAAATACTCAATGCACAGTAAAATTTTCTTCAATTTAAATAATAAAGAAATTCATAAATTTACATTTTGTGTTTACTAACCCCACTAAAAGTTTTGGCCCAAGCTATAGTAGCATTGTGAATTTGAAATCCATGTTGTTCTGATGAATGATGGACATATGAATGAAGACTGAGAACAAAACATCTTGATTCGTTTGTCAAGGAGAGAAAAACAAAGCGATATGAGTACCTCTTAAAGTTGTAACTATTTTAACCCCCTTAACATTGTTTGACCTTGTTGGTTTTTTTAATCAATTAAGTAATTTTAATTATTACTTAAATATTAATATTGAGTATTTTTAGTTAATTAAAATTATTACTAAAAGTAATTTTAATTATTAATTAATTATTAGTACTGCAAAGAAGTTGAAAAAACTTAATTTCATTCAAATCAAGTACAATACTTCTCAGTTTACTTATTTTATATTTGCTTATACTCCCAGTTAAAAAAAAAATTAATTATGGGTTAACAGTGGAGATTAACCAAAAATGAAGGGGAGACAAATGTAAAACAACACATTTGTAAAAGTACTACCAACTCCAAGTCAATAAGTTTGATGGTTTGGCTGTTGGAGTATAAACCACTATTTAACCTTATGGTTAATAGATCATACTCATGAAATACGGCAGAAGATGATACCTAAATCACAAGTTTTATCAACTTTTTTTTAGCTGTTTCCTAGAATTCCATAAGGCATAAGTTGGGCAGACTTTTATTTTAGATCTATGTTTCTTGAAAAATTAACATCATATTTTTAGAAGTGTTTGATTTTGAATTTTAAATTGGATTACAATTGTTTATTTTCTTAAGAAAATAATGCAAAAGAAAGTGAATTATCTCTTCAAATTTTAAATATTTTAAATTAATGATTCCTTAAATAATAAGGAATTATGGAGTAATATAAATTAAAAAAAATTCAGTGCATAATGTAAAAATTTGCAGACTTCCTAGAAAATTCATTAAGAACAACTAATTGTGGCCTCTAGACTGTTAAGTAAAAATTTAATTTTGTATTGTAATTCTTCAAAAATGTAATTGCCCAATTGTTCAATTTTACTGTAAAACTCCTTAGTTATTTTATTATAAAATTTCATTAAGAAAAATTGGAGAGACTATGGCCTCTACTAACTGTTTACTTATAAAGTATGTTACTAACTTCGAAATAACAACAAAAAAGAACTTATTGTTTGCCTATTACTATACTAGAGGACAATTTAACATCAGACTTACTTAACAAGGAATCTTATATGTTCTCTCATTTGAATTCTTATGATCACTACATCTCGAGCAATAAACAGCGTGTTTTAATAGTACTGACTAATGGTATTTGAAGGGTTTGAGGATTAAGAGAGGAAAATAAGTATGAAAATTTTTGTATAAGCAATTATATAATTTTCTATATATTTTCTTTCCCTTACTGTTACTACTTTTACAAATCACTCACTTAAAAATCCCCTATCTTTTTTTTCAAAATTCTCTACATTAACTCAACCCATCAAGCTATATATTCCCGGTTATTTAATTTGGTATTCCTTGAACACCCCCCCCCCCTTCAATTGTAATATTTTACACTTGTTATATTATTCTGACATTCTTTTAACTTTTTTCAACCAATTATGAAATATTACATGTTTGCAAAAAGAACTTTAAATACCAAACCAAACTTAATGCACTATAGAGTCTAAAATTAAAGAAACCAAATTTAAAAGCATTAAAAAAGAAGCTTAATTAATCACTATTATTAGGAGATTTCCCAAAGGGAAATCAAGCTTCACAGTGTTGTCATGAAGTAATTTTGAAAAATTTCAATGGATCTGACATTAGAGAAGCTAAAAATATGGTATGTTAGAAATTTTAAGGTATTTAAAATAATCTAAAATGTTATTTCTACCACCAATATTTAAAATATTTTAATTTTTATTAACTAGGTGTCCTTTGGTTCATATAAACATCAGACTCATAAAAGTTTTTCTTTCCAAAAATAGCTATTCCTTCCCCTCTGCTATTGATTAATATGTGAGGACTTTACTTCCATCAGGGAAGGCTAGCATGTGTGCTTTGAAAGACTTGTAGTACTATGCTTTGTATGACTTATATCGTTATAACAACTTGTGAGGCTTGTTTTTATTTTTATTTTTTATTTTTTACAGGAAGCCTGTGTTAAGAGTTCAAGCAGAAAACTTCTTCTAGTCATTTTCATTACTCATATAGTCAGTTAGGACCGGTATTAGTCACTTCCCAGTTATATATTTTGCATACCACACAGCAACTATTTATGAAGAACTTATATAAGTACATGTACAGGTAGTTTTGTTTTATTTGTATAGTATATATAACATATTTGTATATGTATTGAAATGTTTCTTCCAAACAATAATCTACTTTTATTGTTAAAAATGTACTTCATTATTTTTTATTTGTATTAGTAATTAGCTAAATTTATAATAATCATAGAAATTGAGATGTTAGGGACTAAAAATATTTTGAATCTTAAAAACTCGTTTGTAATCAGTGTGATAAGAAAGATCTTATAATTTATTTTATTTTATTTTNTGAATAAAGTTATTTATTAAAGTTTATGTAAAATCTTTATTAATTTTTTAAACTTGAATTATATTAAAAATTTGTTTTATGTATAATAAATAAGTTTATTAATAATTTTTATTACAACCAACTGAAAGGAATAGATGGCAACAAAACTAGTCTGCTCATAGTGCAGTAGGTGCTGTATAATCTCAATTTTCCCACTGCCAATTTCCAATTATTGTTTGTAAATAACTAATACCAATTTCTGGTGCATCTCTCATAAATATATTATTTGCAATAGGCAGAAGATACTTTTAATCCTTGATTTTTTTTCTAACCACAAAGAGTTTTTATTAGTTTGTTTTATTTATTTTCAGTCTGTTTATGGAATTTCTGTAAGAAGTACACAAGAAATAATTGAGATTGAAGAGGTGTTAATAGTTTAAATTTTAAAAAAAGCACATTTTATGGCTTGCCTTTACTCAAATAACTTGCCTTTAAACTAACTCCATTTTAGTTAGCTTTACTAACAGTGCGTTAAAATGAAAGTTTTTTTTTTTTTTTGCTATGAAAATAAACTTTTAAATGGGACCATAATTCAATATTTAAATGCATATTATATTTAATATGTAACTAATCAACATTTGAGTAGTTAATTCATTTGATATTTATATATTTAAAGAAATTTAACAATCTCTAAATATTGAAGAAAAATATTAAATATCTCTTCATGTTTTGAATGATAAACCTGACAACTATACATTTTTGTAGTAGACATTTTTGTAATAAGACATAAATAATAAAAATATTTTATGTTTTTAAGTTATATAAAGCAGTAAATGTTGAGAATGGAAACTTCAACTTTAATATTAAATTGGTCCTTTTTTTTCTCAATTGAACTTCATTAATCAAAGCATCTAGATCAAGTTTTTTTTTTCCAAGGCTTTCTGATGATGAATTTCCCCAATAATATTAGATAGGTATGTTGTAAGAATTACTAGAGTTGTTGAGATAATAAAAAATAACCATTTTCTTTTGTGATCTCAACTCCTGTCTTTCTCAAACCTTAGCTTATCACTTTAAGGAGGTTTTATTAAGGTTTGCGTATTAAATAATTTATACTTGATATATCAGAGTCTTTGTAATAGAAAATTGATTTAGTCCTTTATTACTTTTGAATCTTTTAGTAGAAATATGTTTTCTTTCTCCTTTTATAAGTATTTTAGAAGGTTTTGCCTCACTTTCTGATTATAAAATCTGATGCCTGACTAGACAAAGAAATCAGCAGAAACTAGAACTAAAGGTTTTTTTATTCAATTTTGACTAGTTAATTCCTTTTTGCATCTTTCAAATGCCCATAATAACTAAGGTAATGATAGTCGGTTTATTTTTTTTAATATAAGTACATTATTTGTAAACACCTCTTGATCTTAAGTTATTTCTTATGATGATAATTTTTTAACTTTTCCTACAGTAACTCTGCAATGAGTTATTTAAATCTCAGCAAAAGATAGTGTTGCTTATAGTAATAACATTATTCCAGCTTGTATCAGATACTTTTTTTTTTTTAATTTATATACATTTAATTATTAAAGATAAAATACAGTTAGTTATTGATATTGTGTAACAAAATAAAAATTTTGAACCAAGTTATATTCAACAGATAAAAACAATTCTCTCATTATTTGAATGTTTATTTCCTGGCCAAAACATTTAGAAAAATATCTTAAAGCTGATTTCCTTAATTTGTATTAATAATAGTAAATGTAATAGTTGAGATACTTTAAAAGACAAATGCCTTCTGAGACAAAATGTCGAAGGAAAAATGGAAACATTAATAAACCTGAACTTATCTTATTATATTGAATATTATTAATTTATAAAGTAAATCTTTTGTGTGATTGGGGAGTGAATTATTTTAAATCATTAGTAGAAACAGTACTGCTGAATTCTACTTTAAAAAAATTATTATTTTATGTTATTAAGTATATTTTTCTTTAAACACTATAATTATTGGTGTTAGCGCATCTGTGTCTGTCTGGCTTCATGCAAATACTTCAGAACCCTGATGACAAGCACAATCGGTTATTCTGCCTTGTAATAGAAGTTTATAGTAAAGACACCTAACATACCAGTTCAAAATATAGTGAGAGTCAGTTATTATAACTGGCAAGTTTTTAATTGTAGTAATCATAAACTCCTACCCCTTCAGCTATAGTGAAAGTTTTTAGAATGCCTTTACCTCTTTTTAATTAATACAGAATTGACTGAATTAGGTCATTTTTCTCCTTGATGAAGATCCCTGCTGCAATTTCTGTTTCAGCAGCATTTTAGTTAAAATTTTGCCGGAAACTAAATTATATGTAATATTGTGGTTTTATGAATGATTTGTCAATGATTTAATTACATGAAAGCATTTTCTATTTCAACATGATCATTGACCATTCGAGTCCATATTCATTCCTAACTAATATTCATTCTTCAATAAGTTTGTCATCTTCAATAATAACCCTATTTGAACTCATATACCAATTAATCATTTCTTTTCTAAAAGTCTTTGTAAGTTTTAAAGTCTTATTCCGTTTTACTCAAACATATCTTGTGCACATTCTTTTTACTAATAACATACAGAAATCATCTAATGTAATCTTATTTAGCTAAATTAGTGTTGCTTTGAAACTGTAAAAAATCAGTTGTATATATGATGATTCATAACCTAACTATAACCTTCCCTGCAATTTCCTGATCAATCTTTATAATTCTAGTTTAACTTTTCCATTACTATTCAAACAATTTTCACTATGAGCCATTGGTACAAATGCTAACTATGGAAGTTATTAAAGTCATCATAGCTCTGTTGGGTTGTAATAACTACAGTCTTATTTATTTAACTTAATGATTTTTCAATACAAACAATGTTTTTGCTGCCTTAGGTATCATTCTTAATTCTATAATTTGCTTAAAAAGCAATAGAAGAAGGAAAATTATCTGTAGACCAGATTTTTAACAGTTATCAAACAAATGACAGCATTAGAATGATTTATAAAACAAACTTTATATAATTATAATTTGATATTATTTCTTAATCTGACCCATTTTAATCTAAAATGTCGATTCTTTAGGTTTGAAGGTTTTATTTACTTTCCAATTAATTTTCCATGTTAAATTAATTCAAAAACTATTTTTAAACATAAATGTATCATTTTATTAAACTTTCTATTAACTAATTTTTGTCTTAGTCAGCATGCTTCACTTGAATGATTAATTGGTTTTATTAGTTACCCTTTTTTTTTTTTTTTTTTAAATTCCAATTGACAATATAAGCACAGTATTATAGTTCAGATCTGTCCCAATTATTTGCCCTAACTGTGAGTAAATATGAGGTACATATGCTTAAATAATTAATAATTTAAATTAACTATTCAAAATAATACTGAATATGCCTTAATTAAACTCTAAAATTTTATTATTATGCTAGATGGCATTTGTCTTACCATCCAAAATGTGTAATTGATAATATTTATTTGAGATTTGGGGAAAGTGGCTACTAGTATAATTAAATTAATTATTTTATTAAAACAAGATATTTTTTTTTTTAATTTAAATAATTTATTATTCTGAGAAGTATCTTAGAGTGAATTTCTAAAAATTTTAACCTAATTGTAGTGAGTGTGTATGTTACACAAATATCCTCTCATCATATCATACTTTTCTAATAAATTTATTGTAAATTTGAATTGTGAAGAAATGAGTGTATTGATATTTAGTAATAAATTTATGTATTACTGCTTTTATTTTATATGAAATCTCACCAAGGAAAATGCATAATTTAAAAAATTGACTCTTCAGTCCATAGTGGCAAAGTAAGTGATTACTTAAAGTGCTGTTCCAAAAGTTATTACAGATAAGTAGAAATCTGATTTGTTAAGACTTTAATGGTTTAACTAATAAAAGTATTGCAAATTTAAATTAAAGAAAGTCTATATCTGTCTTTAGGCAACCAAGTAAACAACGAATAATTTTTTATAAATTTTTCAAGCAGTACATTTATGTGAGTACAACTAGTTGGTATAAAAATAGAATTTTTGTATAATTTTTTAATTACTACATTTTAGCCATCTACTTAAGAAGTTATTTATAAGGAGGGCGTTATTTAGTTAGGGCAAATGATAAAACAGTTACATTAAGCCTCAGCAATAAGTTTGGTATCTTAAGAGTTTGTTATGAATAATGTGATATTCAAGTTGGCCTGGCACCATGTATTCACTGTATATGTAATTTTTGTGATAAAAGTAAAAGAAAATTTAAAAGAATATTATTTCAATTGTTGCATGTATATAAGTAGTGGATAAGCAACATCGCTTTTGCGACTTGTACCAGATCTTATATTTTAAGTAAACTGAAACAAATTAAATTTGTCGGTACTATCATTCCTACTCTATTAAGCAATGATTGTTCCCTCTTGGGAAACAAACTCTGTTCTTAAAAAGAACATGTCCGCTGCTGGATTCAGTTTGCCACTCATATATACTTATTATTACTACAAGTCTAAATTTATGTCAGACTTATGAAACTCTTAAATGTATATAATAATGTATTGTTGTGTCTATATATTATATTCCACTTTATAGAGTCTATTTACTTGCTTTCATTGTTTAATTTATTGCTTTTAATTGTGGATTCTCGAGAATATAGATTTTTGAATTTATTTGCCTAAAGCAAAGTTGAGTCCCTTTTTGCAGAGAAACTTTATTTTATAATCTATTTTGCTTAACATTTACATAATTTATTCCATGTTAATGTTATTATTGAAACATTATAAAATTCTTTATGTGCTGTTTAATGTTTAGTAATGCATGGTGATCTATCAAGAAGTGAAGTATGTTGTTAACTTTATTAATTTAGATATAATATTTACTACTAATTTTAAGTTCAAATTTAAATTATTTGAGCTTTGTAAAGTTTTTATTTTATTTTCTCCTTATTTTTCAGGTTGAAATATTGATAATTAATTCTTTTAAAAATAACAATTTTTTTTTTTTTCGGTGAAAGAAAGCATTTATATTTCTTGAAGTTAAAGTAAATGTTCATGTACTTTTTAAAGATAAAATAAAATAAAATATTTACATCAAGTTTAGCAGTAAAAATTTGATTTCGTACTATAGATAATCATTTAAAGTAAAAAAAAATCAAAAGAACTGTAATTAGTGTAAAAAAAATGTAATTAAGCTTTTATTAGTTTATTAACAGTTTTCATGTAAAATTATTTTAAAGAGCACAAATTATCATTTTTGAAGATTTAATTCAAATTAATTAAATGAATCAACGATAAATGTAGTTTTATAATATAACACCAGTTTTTTTCTTTTACATGTTAAAAAAGCTCATTTTTGAAAATACAACACATCTTGTTCAAACTAAACTATTGGTCATCTGCTTTATTAGCTGTTATTAAGACTCGTGAAAATTGACACTATTATAGCCTTAACCAAAAAGTTATGCTAGAAAGTTGGGAGATGTGATGCTAAAATTTCTAATGCAACTAGTCTTGAATTCAACTGATATGCTCCAAAATTCTGTTTCTTAGTGGACTTTATTCAGTTCTTCTTTCAAACTGTAGTTACTAAGATTTGTAATCCTATGCCTCTTCCATTAGTTCCAGATGACAGTAAGTTTCTCTCATCATAAATTCATTCTATTCTATATTCTCATAAACAGACTGTTTATGAGCAAATTAATTTTGACTACTTTAACTCTTACAGCAATTAGTATTTGTCACCTTTGTCTTAAAAAACTATAAATGGGACATATATGTAAAGGTTTTTGTTCTTAATAAATACAATACTGTTTGTTATAACCTCTGCCTCCCCTTTCCTTAGTTCTGAATATCCTCTTGTGCTAATGTGCTAAAAGAGATTGTGAATGTTTCACACAACTTTTATGCTAAATAATTAAATTACTATGGTTTTAAAAATAATAAATTGTTATTATTTATTAAACTATAGCAATTGGGAACAGTTTCTAGCCAAATTCTAGTCAATACTTTTTGTACAATATTTATATCACAACAATTAATATCAAAAAGAGTTATAGAAAAATGTCTTCTGTGAAAATTTAATTATTTTAATGAATCTGATGCATTTATTTAAACAAATATTTTATTACTAACAATAATTACTCATTATAAATATTTTTTATGATGAAATTTAAATATTTTTATTATACTGAGTGTTTATATCATAAAGAAATAACGGAATTCACTTTTAATTTTTAAAGTAGCTTAAGAAAGGCAAAATAAGTTTTTTTAATTTACAATTTTTTTTACCCCCTTTGCAACTACTTTCAGGCTTGAGGAGGGAGTATTTGTGGGTACTAACATATTCCAATATCCTTAGGCATTACTCAGTCTTCTAATTCTTGATAAATCTGTGCGCAGAGCAAGGTTCAAACTTGCAGCATGGGATATCTTGGACTACACTTCTTGTAATACTTATTCTCATCAGTTTAGAAGAACATCATGCATTACTAAAGTCTAAAGAGTTTATTAATAATTAACATTCATTTGTGCACAATAACAGTATTTATGAAATATTGCTTTTGTTAATACTGGATTTTTTTTGGTCTTTTTTCAATGGTATAGATGATTAGATATTAAACTGTTCAAGTATATAAATAAATGTGAATACATATATATATATATTTTTACAAGAATCTTAATTTTTTTTTTTTCGATTGCTTAAATTTGGTATGTACTTATTTATTTGTTAATCACATTTTTGGCATGACTGTGATAGTATTATTAAATAATTTATTGTTAGTAAATCTTTACTTGATGGCAATTCTGTATTGGTATTATATACATAATTAGATATTTAAGTATAGGTTTTGTGATGCAATATTTGTTGCTAATGTACATTATTGTCATTGAGTTACAGATTTTAATTATTTCATATTTGTTATTTGTATATTTATATACTCTGTGCAGTAAGAAATTACATAAGTATAATATTAGTAAATTACTAATATTTAAAAAAATTGTATTTCAGAGTTTGACCTGATTATGAGGTGAATGCATGCTCTAGGTGTGCTAAACTGTTTTAAAAATATGTTTTGCATTATTACTTTTAATAACTTCTATTAAGAAAGATCATTTAAATTTACTGCAGAAATATATAGGATTTATAGAATAGTAAAATATAAAATAAAAATAATGATTTCAATAATTTATTTTAAAATATTTTCAAAAATTTTCTTTGGATTTTAAATAACCAACTATTATCTAACTTAACACTAAGAAATAATGTTAAAAAAATTCATGGTTTCGGCTAGGATACGAAAAATAAAATATTCCAAAATTATTGGGTAATGATCTCTCCAAACATCACTATTGCCCTGACGATGACTTAAAAGTTAAGTCGAAGTGTCGGCAATAATTAAATAATTACCCAAAAATTTTGGAGCATTTTATTTTTCTGTTTATGGCCAAAACTCTTAACTAATTTTTCCAGCATAATACTCAACGGCCAACAAACCTCCAACCATGACTGACAAATAATCTTATTTTACTTTAATATGTTTAATGAAAACTATGGGGTAGCCATAAATTTATTTTAAATCTATACTGTCACCATTAAATTTTACTTATTTGACTACAGACATCAAAACTATGTTTGGATGGTTAAATTGAAATGTTTGTATTTTATTATTAAAAAAATTCAATGAGTATCTTTTTCATACTAAGTTTTACTTTTTATTTTCATATTGCCAATTGTTTTGAGATCTGAGGATTAATTTAAAACTATTGATTATAAACTATTTTGATTCACAATTTTTTATTGTTACTCCATATTTCAGAATTTTAAAATGCATTATATTATAATTTCCTACTATTATTGAATTAAATTTTGAATAATTCTTGATCAGAGACATATTAAACTGCACAGTATTAGTTTATTAACAGTTTTCATGTAAAATTATTTTAAAGAGCACAAATTATCATTTTTGAAGATTTAATTCAAATTAATTAAATGAATCAACGATAAATGTAGTTTTATAATATAACACCAGTTTTTTTCTTTTACATGTTAAAAAAGCTCATTTTTGAAAATACAACACATCTTGTTCAAACTAAACTATTGGTCATCTGCTTTATTAGCTGTTATTAAGACTCGTGAAAATTGACACTATTATAGCCTTAACCAAAAAGTTATGCTAGAAAGTTGGGAGATGTGATGCTAAAATTTCTAATGCAACTAGTCTTGAATTCAACTGATATGCTCCAAAATTCTGTTTCTTAGTGGACTTTATTCAGTTCTTCTTTCAAACTGTAGTTACTAAGATTTGTAATNTTTTTTTTTAAAAACTTTATTTGTGATTATATATATATATAACAAGTTACTTTAGCTCTCTTAGCTTTCTATTCTTAGTGTGAAATATTGGCCTATAGTTTTATACAATATGTATATATAATGTGTTTTCAGTGGTGGAAAAATATTCATTTAACACGAGTTTTCGTCAGCTCATATGTATGTTGGGCGTATCAACATTGTGTATAAAAGTGATGAACATGTCTTTTGTTTTAGTGTGTAGTCATGTTTTTTTTTTTTTAAATAATTGTATGCTCTTCTGAAAATAATGCTGGTAAAAGGCCAGTTGTTCATTAATTATTCTATGAAAAAAAAATGAGAGAAGTGAATTTAAATTATTAGGTAAATTCTTCATTAATAATAGTTGAGAATAATGAATTTAAGGCAACTGGCCTCTTAAAGATAGCATCTAATTGTAGAATATTAATTCACTAATTGTTCTGACAAATAATGTCAGTATAACTGATAATAAGTGAATTTGAAATTAATCTTGGAACAGTTTGTGGACTGTCAAAACGTATGAGGTTTTAAAATAAGAAAAGAAGTAAATCTTTTTCTCTTCGTTTTTCTTGTCTATGTAACCCCTACATTATCACTGTACTCAAGTCAATACCAGCTCTCCCATAATGTCCCTATTCTATGTAGACTAACTGCTTAAATTAATTCCATTTGAAAGTGCTGATATTGAAAAATAAATCTCAATTATTAGAAAATTTAAAAGTTGCATTGGACCTTCTCTAGACTGTCAGTTTTGGAGTATTGATTGAAAAATATATACTGCTTTTTATAGTTTTATTAGTACAACACAAACTTAGGCTAAAGTTTATTTAATATTAAATAATAAAATAACCCNACAATCTGGGATTATTTTTTATTATAATATTATTATAACTCTATTTTAATCTGAAGGCCATAAGATATCTTTGACAGACCTTTAAAACAAAATAGGCGTCTCATGATATTGACCTGGCGATGTAATACATTTTCTTATTATTAAGTGTATAAGATTTATTAATTATCAATTTATAAGACTATCAATTAATTATATGGCATTGTAAAAATATAAAATTGCAGAAAATATCTTATGTGTGCTGTATTACTCAACCAAGTAGTATATGGCACAATGCTTAGTTAAATTAGAGAGGGTCTAGTGTTCCTGTAACTAATAAAGGAATTAAGCAACAACTATTAATTATTTTTTCATAATTAATACATTTATTTGATTAGCTATACTTATCTTATACATTATGGGAGAGTGTAGTTTGGTAAGATAAGAATGAATTATTTCCCCCTCCCCTCCCCCCAGAAAATGAAATGATGAAATTATGCACAAACGTCAATTCATTGTAGGTTTGTTTTTATTGAATAGAACTTGTCCTAAATGTGTTATTAAATTTCTACTGATACCCTTACCCCAATATTCCCTATTTTCTACATATATTGCTTATTTTTAATTTTTTATAATGCCTTTTGAATTCATACTTTTTTTCCATTTAAAATTGAGTAAGCCCTTAGATAGATAATTATCCTTTTTTTAGCTCCTTCGGCTATATTTTTGTACTTTATTAATTACATTTTTATTTGTTATTATTTTTTTAATATTATCTAGTACTTAAATGTGAATGCCTGGAAATTATCATTATTAGAATTTTTTACAGATATTTATTTCTACAGAGCCTTGTTCATCTATTAGGTATAAGTTTTACTTTTTAAAACTTTTATTATTATTATAAAATACTTTTGAGATGGATTATAAAATTTTCTCAAGTTTCTTTAACATTTATTTTATTATTTCAGAGATAGAAACTCTGTCTCAAATCACTATAAACCATTTTTTAAGTAAATTTTTATCATTTTTAGTTTTAATCCATTGTTTTATTTAATGAGATTTGATTCAAAAATTGCAACACTGTATCTGATCATTTTTGATTCTGTATATTTTGGGTGATTTTATGAATAAATCACCTGCTTCTCTATGGGTAGCTGATTCAAATGGGCCATTGAAAGTAAGTGAAAACGATATGCTTATTTTTAATATTAATATTGTTTGGTATTTCGATCAATTTTTATAATCTGTCTTACTTTTTTTTTTTTTTTTTTTTTTTTTTTTATAGCTGCTAAAAGAAAATTATGATCTATTTCTTGTAACGAAAGCTGTATTATTGTGAGGAAAATGTCTTTTCAGACTAGGAATAATTAATTCTGTTCACAATCATTCAGACTGTAAAAAGAGTGAGGAATACATTACTTCTATTAATTTTGGTGCCATTTGCAACATTAAAAATAAATAACCCTATATTTCTACCAAGCAATAATAATTTTTACCATAACATAACATGTAGTATGCACAATTGTGCTAAGTTAAAATAACATTTAGTTGAGACACATAATGAGTAAGAACACTTAGCTGAGACTTTTAATTATATGACAAAATTAGAGAAACAATTACACAGGGTGACATTTTCCCATGATCAGCATGAAATGAGACAGAAGGGAGGCTTTTCTTGTTCCTTTTTTCATAACTATCCAGGAAGATAAAATATCTAGTTGAATAGATATTCTCTATTCACTAGTTTAGTGAGAATTCCTCAGGTTATTCATAATGAGTCAAAATGTTTTATAAAATCAATCGTCAGGTCATAAAATTAATGATTATTCAACAGATTCTTTATATAATCTCCGCCTAACTGATTTCAACTATTCACTGATAATTATTAAAAGGTCAAGTACCAAATTTGGTATCTCAGATTTGCACTGGTACCATGACAGGACTTTTGAAAATTTCCATGAATCTGCACCGATTTTATTCTGGAGAAGCATGCTTTATCGAAAAATTAGATCTACATTAAAAAATATGGTCTGTCTAAAAACATATATGTGTAAACATCTATATATATATATATATCTTAATAATATATATAAATTACGTGTCACATTGTTTGTCCGCGATGGACTCCTAAACTACTTAACCGATTTGAACCAAATTTGCACACCGTGTGCGGTTTGATCCAACTTGAAAGATAGGATAGCTTATATTTTAAATTATGGTCGCAATATTATTTTATAGCAAATTATTTGCCTATTATCTGTTAGCTTCATATGATTTTAACAGATGCCGATATCAGTTAAAAGATGGCGTTGCTAATTATTTGTCTATTTGTTAGCTCCAAATGATTTTAACAGATGCCGACATCTGTTGACTGGATTGAGTAAACAATTAATAAATGGCGCTGCTATGTTTAACCTACAAACGTATTATACAAGCTACAATTTAATAGCATAACCACTACGTGTTGTTGGGACTAAAGTATAGGTTAAATTTATTTTGTAGTACACGAAATACAGTGAAATTCAATCGTTTTTACTTTTCCAATTTTTGGTATTAGCATAGACGGCTATGTGTTGCTTAAACTAAAGTGTAAATTAAATTTATATATATTGAAGATAATACAGTGAAATTTTAACTGTGTATATTATATGAAACACACGAGGAAAACATTCTACCATTAAATAAATGGTTAATATTTGGTATATATGGAAGAAAAAACCACATTATTTTGAATATTACACTAATTAACTCTGTTATGATACCAAATATTATAAATTTGTCTGAATGAAATTTTCTTTAACCCTAAAATATTGCATCATTGCTACGCTAAGGCGGTACGAAGTTCGTCAGGTCAGCTAGTATATATATATATATATTCAATATTTAACATCTTCAATTTTAAAAATAATTGTGCCAAATTTGTAATTTAAGCCTCTCTTTGTAAACCTTTACATGAGTTCAATAATGGTTAGAATCGGTCGAGGGGGGGGGGGAGGGTAAATGGAAGACCAAAATTTAAAGTCCTAATATCTTTATGAATGAAAAAATGAATTAAACAAAATGGGTGTAAAATGTGATTTTATAACATTTAAATTTTATATGCTGGAGAAATTAGTTTGGGGTTTTGGCCAGGATCAGAAAAATAAAATACTCCAAGTTGGGTAAATATTTTATTATTGCCGACATTTCGACCTAACTTGACATCATCACCATTGATGTCTGGAGAGATCTACGTGGGAAGTTTTTATGGTCACATCTCAGAGTGCAGAACGTAAATGACTAAATCCTGTCTGTAACTGATTAATTTCTCCTACATAATTCTCAATGGCCTATGAACCTCCAACTATTTAAATTATATAATAGATTTTTTTTAAACATATATTATGAGAGTAATATTAAGAGTTGGGTAGGTCCTCTCATTAAAATACAGAACCATATTTGGATTTAGATTTTTCATTGCCAACCCTTGACAAAATTTATTTTTGGTTGAAATCAAATTAAAAAATGGGTAGGTATAGAGAAAGTCAAAAATTTCTAGTTGTGTTATCTGCTCTTATTTGAGTTATAAAAGTCTATGGAACATAATGTGTGTTATATAATTCGTTATTCACTATCATATCTTTATGTCTCTATCTTTAATGAATTATGTGAAATATGTTTAGTTTACGCAACTTCTGGACTTTTTCATCTTTGAACATCCCTATTTTTTTAACCAAAGTATTTAATCAAAGCTGCAATTGTTTTCTGCCATTAAAAAATGTTTTTTTTTTATTCTGGCCCAGTGTCATAGACATTAGCAAGAAATGCCTATATATTTTTTCTGCAACATTTCCCTAGAAATCCAACATTTTATTGTCGAGCAGTTAAAACTAGGGGGCTGGTAAATTAGATCAAAGGGACTGTCTTTGATGGATTTAACTTACATTCTCAGTATTAAGGTATTACCATTTAACTTTGCCTGAGGTTTGGAATAGGCTTCAAGTGGCTCAAACTACACATTTTAGCTCAGACAGACTTTTTTAGAGGCCGAGAAAGCATAGAGTTAAGTTTTCAATATGCAAGACCAAATTTAAATGCTTTAAAAAATTGTAATTTTTTACATTCAATTTTTTTTGTGTATCGTTAAAAATAATTAATTTACAGTAAATCATCACTAAATAAATAAATGCCCACAGTTAATTTAGTAAAATTATAAGGTTAAAACTGTATCCAGTAGTGTGTGTGTGTATATATATATATAATATGTGCATGGTGTTTATTTTAAGACGATAAATGCATTTTCTGCTTAAATGGTTGATCTGAAAAAAATAGGTAGACCGTCACCTCTAGCATAGGATGTGTGACTCATTCTTAGATTGTTGTTTGCACATCCAAAGTAGGGGTTTGCAGATGACCCCCAATTTCACATACACAGTTTTAAAAGAGGTAAAGAATAAACTGAAACCCACAGTTCGATAACTTGAAAATGAGAGGTCCTAGGTCATTTAAAAATCTGCTATTCGGAAGTTATATTTCAATTTTTTAACTTATTATTGTGGATAAATAACAGGCCATTTTTTTCATTCCTTTTCTACTAATGTTGCCAAGTAAAGAAAGTATTTTTTTTTTTATAATAACAGGAAATAAATAATTTTTCCAGGAATCTTCCTAGCAATAATCAAATGGCAAGAGCTTTAGATGTTGACTACCTTAGATGCGTTAAACTGTTTTTATTTATTTTTCAATTAAGTCAGTAAGCAAAAATTATTAGTAAAAGGAATATGTATGAAACAAAAGAAAAAAAATGTTAATTTAGTTCTTAAAAATACACAATACTTCAAAAATGTCACCTCTGGCTCACAAGCTCATCTGCATTATAGAATGGAGATTATCTACTACTCTCTATGTAAAAGGAATGATCTGTAAGCTTCCCCTCATCTGATCTGGTATAGTGTTTGGCCATGAGGAAATTTTGTGTATAGGAGCCCCTCTGGATATGTACATAGAGACTTCATAACATCCCTTTTGTTGCCTTCCTGGATAGCCCAATCCCTATAACAGTATCCTCTCATCATCTCTCACCCCGTCCATTCAGTATATGACCTAAGGATCTTTTGTAAAATATGCATTATTTATTATTCTTATACCTTAATGAACAGTATTTATTTATTATGTTTAATAAATTCATCTGCTTGTGGATGAATGAGACTTCAACTCAATGATTTGTATTCTTGGTTGTGAATGTTCTGGTTCTTGAATGGTAGAAAAATCCTCTTCCTTATGCACTGGTTCATCAAATGTCAAGTTTTCTGGCTTTGATTTACTGGTTTTCTTGTGGTGAATGTGGATTAGCTCCTGTAATACCAATTAAAGAATGCAATTTATTGTTTGTAGAAATTGTTTGCAAATAGAAATTTAAATTTCCATTTATTTTGTCATTAAGGAGCTATGTACCCTAAGCGAATTTCTCATTATTTTAGTTGAGAGATATTTGAATTTAAGCTTGCATGACTTTGTATGAGATAGAATATATCCTTTATCAATAAACAAATCTCTGTTTATTTGTATTGCTTAAAACTAAATATTTCTTATTTAAAAAAAACATTTCTTGCTTCCATTTCACATTTCAGTAAATTAGGCATAATAAGCAGTTCTGTTTTCAATATTTTATATTTTACATTTATTTTTCTCATGAAATTCAGGCTTTTTACCCATTACAAGTTTTAAAAAAATACACTCACACAAAGTGTTAACACAATAACAGCAATTATTCATGAAACCTCATGTATCTGGAACTTACTGTTCAGATATTACTTCAAACGCGGTACGTAAGCTTATCACCATGCACAATAAGTTTATTAGTGATTCCACTAGAGCGCAGGGCGATGCACTTCCATAATTCATTAGTCATTTTTAACCTTCTTCTCGCTGTTGTTTCCATGGTGCACAGACAAAGCTATTGTCCTAAATTTGATAAGGCACAAAATGTCTTTTAAAGAAATGTGAAATAAACAAAAAATGCTGAAGACATGATTATTATTCTTAAATAAATTGTTTTGTGGGTTGTGTTCATAAAAAAATTATATAATATTTTGAAGAAATATCAGTTAATCACTATTCCAATTTGTTCGATTTTGCTCATTCATGAACTCACCCTTTTATTTTGCTTTTAAAATTGATAAGCTAAATTCCATTAAGGAAAGCAAGTTTTAGATTCTGGAGAGTAAAATTAAAATTTACAGTGCAGATTAAACCCCTACTTCTAATTGTTCAATTTCACTGTCCTACTCCTACAATATTTATTTTATGAATGAACATATAAGTATTGAGTTTCAATACACTAAACTAAATATTATGCCCACTAGATTGAACTTAAAAAATTACATGCCAAATGTCGGATTATAAACCATTAAATTCAAATTCAAATGGAGAGTTTTTGACCATGAAGATAATTTGTTGTGGTTTAGTCAAGGTTTTGGTCTAACACCAACAAATTACCAACTGTTAAATTAAAAGTAATGCAATAGATAAACCCCCCACTCCTTTAATTTCTAAGTGTAACTCCTAAAATATTTCTTTTATAAATAAACAAATCGGCCTGCTAGATCATATAAACTTTCTCGAACTTAACATTCCAGGCAATTCCACTTCTATTCATCCTATTTCACTCTCAAATGAACGAATATTATTTATATATTGGTCTTTTAATTTACTTTTAAAAGTAATATGCTAAATTTTATTAGGAAAAACTCTAAATTGCGACTATTAGATGATTTTAGTTGGGTTTCGGTCAAGTTAGATCCAAAAAAAAAAAAAGTACAAATTAAAGAAAAAAATGTATTTTGTTTTTAAAGATTATCTCTTGTCTTCATGATAGCCCTGAAGATTGCTTACAATGTAAGCCAAAACGTTGGCAGATAATCTTTAAAAAAAATACTTTTTTTTTTAAATTTGTATTTTTTTTTGGATCTACCTTGACCAAACCCCTACTAAAATCATCTAACAACGTTTCGGTTTACATTGTAAGCCATCTTCAGGGCTATCATGAAGACGAGAGAGGACGTCCTGTCTCTAAGTTCACTTTTCCATGACTAATCACCCACTAAAATCATCTAATAATATAATATCTACGGTCAAAAAAACTCTCCTTTTGAATATTCTAAATTGCGACTTCTTGTTTAAGTTAAAATTTATGGTCCATTTCTATTTAGTCAATTTTGCTGTGTGGGTTTAAAATAACGCATTTTATGAATTAAAAAAAAACTAATCTTTATAGAGTTTCATTGCTCTAAACTAAATATTATAACCAATTTAAAAAAAAAAAAAAAATTGTTTTCCTCCCACTTTACAGCAGCAGGTAATTCCTCTCCCCTGTTAATCCAGATTTGTTCAGTAAAGAACTTAGCCGTTCATTTTGCATTTAAAAGCTACATGCTACATTTTATAAAATATGACGGATATCAGATTAAATGACTATGTACGTGCGAATGGGAGAAAAAAAACCGGTTAAGGTTGGGAGTACAACAAGGGATATTGTTTTGGTTATCAATCTGATTTTGTGCTTCATACCAACTAGATTTGATATCATTTTCCTATTTTTTCTCGACTTGGCTGTAATACTGGACTATTTCTTCTGATTTGTGACTACTGTGCTTGTTAACCAAACTCTGATTTGTACTTGCGATACGGTAGTGTTGAAGATAGATAGCCTTGCTCAAGGCAGTTGAATACAGACAGTGACAGTGAACACATGTATCCGGCCAAGAAGATGGACAATGTCCGAAAGCGCTCACCTACAGAAGATGGTTTGCAGAAACCAATGAAGACGGATAATAGAAGGTATGATAATTATTTTATTCTTTGGGTTGAGAATGGTGATGATCTTTAGTACATAATATGATATATCTAAGTCATTGATTCTTCTATTTTAAATGATTTTACTTACAATAAGCAAATATGCATTAAATTATAAATCTTTGTTTGCTCATTTGAAGAAATTAATAATAAATACTGCTATTTATTAATCAAAATATGATAATTAAAGGCAATAATAATGTAGTTACCTCTGTGTATGTGAAATCTGTGGGTATGAACTTATCCAAATCTTCCAGAAAAATACTTTTTTTCATTGGAACTGACAGTCCAAGAACTGAGGCTGTTGCATTTCGCCCTAACATATGAACTCCAATTACTTCTTCTTTCTAAATACAATAAAGAATTTCTTAACATGATGTCAATACTGGTTATAGCTGAGACATTTTTGTCTTGGATCAATGTATCTAGTGTACCATTAACACACACTCTTATTCAGTCGAGGCTCGTATTTCAGTTTGGTTGATTTATGAATCCTGAAATACCTCTTTTTTTTCTTTTTCAAAAATATCAATCTACAGCACACTTTCTAAATTAATGCAAAAACTTTTTCGTGATTCGTTTTGATTGATATCCGATAAAGGAGAGTTCAGGTGACAAATTGAATAATTGTAAATATTTCAATTTTCATTTCTGTTATTGAAAACTTTATAAGTCACAATTTTTTTTTAAAAACTTTATTTGTGATTACATTCTACACATTTTTTTGCAACTTTTAATGTGCTGGTTAGTACTAGTAATAACAAAAATATATACAATATAAGTTAATATAAAAATAAACATCAAATTAAAAAAAAAAGAACTGTAATACATAAATATNATATACATTAAATTAATAAAAAAAAGAACTTTAATACATAAATATTTAAATTAGCGTGTACTTCCCTCGATGGAGAAGCTGTCCAATGGCAGTACTCCACTAAATCACAATAGATGTAAAATTTAATTTTTTATAATGTACGATGATAAGTTTTTACAAGTGGCACACTATAAGGAATATAGTTAAAAGGAACCATGAGATTGAGCACTTCCACACCCCTCTCCCTACCTATTTTTCAGCCTAGCGACATTAAGTTTCCTCTTAATTGCCAATCTTTTTCAGCTTTTAAGTTCAAATTAGTTACTAAGAAATATATACATTGTATTGCATGCTTGATATTCAATAGTACTGCATAAATAAAAAATTAAGCTAGTTAAAGTTTTTCCAAAACTACTTTTTTTAAAGTTCCTATCCTGTGTTGGAAGAGATAAAAATACGATGTATTCAAAATTACCTAAATATATTTTTAGTATGTCCTCTAGTGTCCAAAATTGAAGAATTTAAAATAAAAAACCATATTTGAGCTTCATTTAAATTAGCTTTTTAAAATCTGAATTAGTTACATAATAAGTTTATTTATTTAAGTTAATTCAAGCAGAACAGTATTTCCTACTTCATAAATTAAAATAAAATAGCTAAACACTTTGATAGTAAAATTAACTTACTTATGGGTTATTACATATAACCCAAGAACTGCTAATTATGCATATCAAGCAAGTACTTATTTAACTACAAGACTTGAATAAAAATATTTATTTGACACGAGTAAAAAGACATTTTGATCATTTTCGGAGTGAATTGATTGAGGGAGCCACTAAGTCATGCTCAAATGACGCTAAATTGAGTTTATACATGAAACTTCAAAAAATAAGCTACTGAAGCATATTAACAATGATAGATAAGGTGGAAAAATATTGTAAAAGATCATCACTCTAAAATATTTAAAATTGACTAATACCCAGATTTATAAACCTGTGAAGAAAAAAAAAAAATATGACTTATTAAAGAATGCAGAGCAACTAAAAAAAATTGTTTAAGGGTTATCTTTTGATCTCTGAACTCTAAAATATTGGCTGGGCATGTTGTATCTTAATCCCCTACTATCTGAATCATCTTATTTTTAAAATAGATATTATTAAGAGCAGTAACCTTTGAACATAGGACCTATTAGGAAAAGGTGTTGATAGAGAATTTTTTTCCTTCAAGTGTTAGCCTCCCTTACAACCACTTAGGATCATGGAGGGAGGGGCTATCTACAGGAGGAAGGATGCCATCCTTCTATACATAAATCATAAATTGATTAAAAAAAAGCTTGTCCAGGGTGAGATTTGAAACCGCAAGAAAGGATAATGAGGACCAATCGGAGCCCATGAAATATCCTGGAGGATCCCTAAAAAGAGTTTTAACTGTGAAATAATATTGAGGCAACTTACATTGTGAACAACTCATGACAAAAGGGTTGTGATAATAAACAAATTTCCTCATTCAAAAATGATGTGCTGGTTCAGTATTTTTTATTCTATTTTAACTACTTAAATGCTCTTTAAGACGTAAAAATGTCACAAGGAACAAATTTATTTACCATTTCATCTTCCGGGTTGGACCGAGTCAAATTGTTGTTATTTGCCGAGCTTTCGCACATCATGTGATGGCTTCTTCGGGGCTGAAAAGAGAATGAGAGTTGTAAAGAGAGATTTTTAAAAATCCAGATGGTATATATTTACCATGTTTTATACACCAGGTGGTGTATAATCCCGGCGCGGTCTTGTCCTTGGGCGAAGTCTGCCTTCCCATTGGTTGAAACTGTGTTCTGGTGGCTGGTTTCTGGAGTAGTCAGGTAGCTGGTCACTGATTGGTTGGATCCTCTTGTCAATTAGCGCTGGTTTCCAGTTTTTGCTCAATCTGTATCCG